>CAIGRQ010332146.1:0-14374 GCA_903798375.1 Fraxinus sp. D2006-0159
ATGGAAAACATAATAGATTTTAGGAAATAGTGGCGACGGTGGTTGGTGCAGGCATTTTTGATGCAGTTGGTAGTTGTGGTGGTCACGGTGGTGCATGCTATGGTGTTGTGGCGGTGTAGCCATTGTGGTAGTTTTGTTGGTGGTGCAGTTCGTCGTGGTGGTGTTGTGGCGTGACCTTTGGTTGTTGATGTTGTTGGGAGTAGTGGTGTGCTTTCGATGGTGGCACGTGGTCATGGTGGTGTAGCTTTTGTTGTAGATTTGATTTGTTGGTGTGTTTTGGATGGCGACGGCAACAATTTTTGTTGGATCTTGTTGGCGGCGATGGCTTTATTAGTGGTTGTGGTGATGAGTTGGTGGTGGATGTGGTGGTGCCATGGCGGATTGGGGTGGGGTTGGGTTGGGTTAGGTTGGGTGGGGTGGGGTTAAAAGGGTTTGTGATCAATAATTTGGATATCTTGTGTCTAAAAAATAACATGTGATCGATAAAGTTGAAACCAATAAATAATATATGACCTAAAAATTTGAGTTGTGAATTATGAAATTTGTGGTTTGTGACTAATAAATAAATTATGATCAACAAGATTTTTGATATGTGATCGGTGAATAAATTGTAAACGATAAAATTTTTGATTTGTGACCTATAATTTTTTTTTATTTATGACCGATAAATAATTTGTGACCAATTAATTTAAGAATTTGGGACCAAATTGTATAGAATTGTGACTTTAATATATTTAATTAAAATATATATTTTTATTTAATTATTTCATAAATATAATCTAATAATATTTGATTTTTGCAATTTTAAACCGTTTTTCTTAGTTTTAAAATGGGTCATGAAATTTTCTCAAAAATATTCAGATGTAAAAATAGAAGTCTCACTTAAGCCCTTGTTTAAAATTTAAATTTAAATATAATTTAAAATCAATAATTAAATTTAATCACGTATATTATGTGATTTACAACTTTTAAACCATACATTTTATCTACTTTTATCAAAATATATTAAAAATTTGATTTTACTCCCCACCAATTATGGGCTAAGTATGATATTAAAATTAATCATAGTCCATGTCAAATTTTGCATATTCTATTTTGCAGATGCTAGTAAACTTAGATCATCTCAATTTAACTTGACATTCATCCTTTAAATGAGTGGAATTTTGGGTGAAAATACAAAGAAATCTGATTATATTTTAATCACTAAAATCTGATTTGGAGAAATTTGCAGGCATGATCTCCAAACTTTTACAAATAAATCACGCGGGTTCCTAATACATTTTTTTTTTAACCTTTACGTCCCTAAACTTCATTTTAGAAGCACTTTGGTCTTCACTGGAGGGAAACTAACAATTTTCCTCCAAATAGTCTTACGATTTTCACGTCATGAGTTGTTTATGAGTTATTTTTGTCATAAGAAAACAAGTTGCAATAGAGACGCACACAAAACCTTTCTAACATTATATTTCTCGGAATATGATATGTCATGAAATTTCAAATACTGCCCTCTTTGGGCTCCATTATTTTTAAAATACATTTTTTTAAAATTTATTTTCAACTACACATTTTTTCAAAAAATAATAATACACGTAAATCCAAAACTTTTTCTCATCTTTTAATCACATTCTCTGAAAAATCACTATTCGAAAATACATTTTTTTTCCCAAAATAACATTAAAATGGAGCTCAAACAGGAGCAGTATATTAGGCGAGTGATAGTGCACAACGTGTTGTAACTAGGAAAAAATAATCATTATGCTTTGCGAGTTCTTAATTTCTTTACAATGAATTGTTGGTACCAATCCTGCATTTTATACATTTGGATCGACAAGAAAGGTATCAAAGTAGTCATTTATTATCAACCTGTTTGATAGCCATTTTTCAGCCGTTACAAATCAAAGTCAGTCGTCTTTTTTGACTTTCCCTCTTACAAGTGGGACCCACAAATATTCTTTAAAGGTTATTTTTTCCTTTAAATTTGTTGAAAATTGTTACCAAACATACACTATATATAGTTCAGCTCAATGTCATCAAAAATAGGAAGACGAGTCACGAACCAATTCATTAGATTAATCAACAAAGACCAACTGCATTTGTCACTAAGCCACATCATCAGTAACGAAAATATGGAAAGATAATCGAATGACGGGCTTCAATTTCAATTGTAATACAACCACACTACAATACAATTACACATACTTCATAATTCACTTATATAGATAAGACTACCTGAAAACACAAGGCTAATATTTCTCAATATCCGTCTACAACTTGATTTCGAGACGAACATATCTCAAACTTTGTTGGCGTTCCAAATCGAACGATGGGCATGTTTGTGTATTGCCCTTTTTGTAAAAATAGAGTAATGATATAGATTATAGATTAAATGAAATGATTTATTTTATGGGCATTTAGGACCTCCTTCCTTAGTCTTCCAATTGTTGTAACAAGGGCATGTTTGTTTATTGCCATAAGTGCCTGGGGGCACACACAAGCACTTGGCACAGCACTTTTGACAGAAGAACATGCATGGCTTCTTGTGGGATGTTGCCGAGCAACGGTAAGTGCATCTCGAATTGCAATCTGTGTCAATATTGGAAAAATAATTTCAACATTTTTTGAATTTTACAGTACTTGACAATATCGAGAAATTAAAAGAAGGGCAATTCAATATTTCTTATACCTTTAGGATGAAGTTTATTGTATCCCTGTCCAAGATTCAAAAGAGATCCAAGAAAATATGTTAGACAAAATGCAGTCTAATCTCTAAATAAAATGAAAATGAAGAATAAAATTGAAAAGAAAAGATAAGTAGATTTGTTACCTCAACAACGTTGGATAATGTAAGCAACACAAGTAGAGATATAACCAACAAAAGGCATGTATTGTACGGACGACCAGCCATTTCTTGTTCTCTAAAAACTGACCGACTACTGAATTATTCAGTACTTTGCAGAAAACCCAGAACTAAGGATACTACTTGTTATAGAATGAGAATGGGATGCAAATTTATAGGAATTTCTTGGTGTAAGCATGAAGGGGTGGTCGTGATAGGGGGGGGGGGGGGGGGGGTAAAGAGATTCATTGTTTGAGGGGTGTGTAGGATGTGGGGGCACGGGAGGGTATTTTTATTCGATCAATTTTAGTTTTTTTCCATTTTTTGCCAATGTACTCAGTAGTTTTATTTTTGCAATTCTCAGAACGAATTGGTTTTCGGTTATTGAGAAAGTCATATTGAATCTTCCAGTGCTCGCTTCTAAACGAGGGTACTCACGGTAAATAGATACATTGTTTGAGGGATGGAGAGAATGTGTGGATAAGGAAGGGCGTTTTTATCCGATCATTTCTTGTCTTGTTAATAGAATCGACTTGTTTCGATTTTCAAGAAATCTGGATTGAACTACTCGATACTCCCTAGTTGGGAGTGGGGTGGGTGAGGGGGTTAAAGAGATGCTTTGTTTGAGGCGTGAATATAGGAAAGAAAGCAGGAGAAAAGTCCATAAATAGATGAAAATGTGAGCGATAATGGCGCCGTGTCTGTTGTTTTGATTTTGGTATGTTATGATTTTGTCAACTTTTATACATGTTACTTTGGGTTCCTTTTTCTGTTTATAAAGCACTCTCAATGCTGTCTTGCATTTGCATTTTGAATGTCACAATCTTAATGATATATGCAATCCAACACAATCTTGAAAAATAATGCAGGTGGTCAATCTCAAATTTATCGAGTAGGAAGTTTAGTTCGTTGTTGTATTGATTAAAAAAATACGAAAATCATAAATTCTTTATATCTCTTTTATATCGTTGGCTTCAATGCTCGATAAAATAAAAGGTTATAGATTGTTCACACATATGATAAAATTTTCAAAAAATGTTTTTAAGTTAAGAGTCGTCTACCAATGGATGCAATAATGAGACGACATGACATACTACGGTAACATACAGAAGCGTTGTCCTTCATCTCAACAAAATGGAACGCTTAAAGGCAGGGACGGACCCAACACTTGGCGAGGGGGCGCGGCCGCCCGTGTTGGGTCCGCCGGAGCCTTAATTTCCGCCGGGATTGTTTTAGAAAGAGCAGAGAAGACGGGGAGGATTGAGGAAGAAGAAGATACTGATTAAGTGTGCCTTTTTTTTAAAAAAAATAAAATAAATTGGACTGAGAGAGTTGGGTCTTTTTTTTTTTAAAATGAAGCCTAATTAAATTGATTTCTATTGAACTTGAAGATTTCTATTTTGGTCTCTCTCTCTCTCTGATTTTTTTCCCTTTCCCTTGAGAGTAATTGGAAATGTAACAGTAGTTTTTATTGGCTAACCTTAAAATTTACTTCTTTTTTTTTTATACTTCATTTGTAACTAGTAAGAATACGAATATTTGAAAATTTATACATATAATTTTTAAATGGTTATTATTTAATAATAAATGTTTACAACAAATGGTTAAATATTAATAAACGATCTAGTTCTTACGATCGTTGATTGTCGACGGTCAATGGTCGACGTCTGCCCAGACTGAACTTATGTGCTGAGTTCGCCGCTACTTAAAAGATTGAAGGTAGATAGTACATCAAACTGTTTTCAAGGGCTAACTTGATTTATCAAAATCATATTAGAATGGATGTTTAACTAGAAAAAACGAAATCAATATGAAATCAAATCTAATTATAAGATTAAAATCGAAATTTTTTAGAAACTATGTTAAGATAACCAGTGAAATTGCAAGTTCGCCTTTAGTATCAACCGGTTCACCCCCTAATTGTTTTCATTAAATTTTTTTATTTAATTTATTTACTATCAAGTCGACTCTCGACTTTTTTTTTAGTCGATATTTACACTGATTTTTAAAACACGAGTTGTGTGTCACATTTTATCAACATTAATTATTAGCGTGCTAAACTTTTCGTATAATTTAAAATAAACAGATGCCAGATTGAGAAAGATTTCAAAATTATAAATTATCCCTTGTTTGATAACGATTTTTACAAAATTCTTTTTTTTTTTTCAAACTCATTTTTAACCACACATTTTTATAATAAAATATTATGAACGTAAATCCAAAACTTTTTTTTTTTTCCATTTTTTAACCATGCAATTTGCAAAAACCACTATTCCAAAAATTATTTTCTCAAAAAACTCATTTTAATAGTTGTCAAACAAGGATGTAATGAGAGGTGAATGTGATTATCTCACGGAATATAAGCATTAAATCAATAAATAGATACATGACTAAAATGGCAAACATCATCTTTCGATTGTCACTTCATCGATTCAGTCAAGTGATGGAATAACGCGGATTTGTCCGATTAAAATTAAATTAAAGTGTGGTTATTCATTTTACGAAACTGAAGTATAATTACCTGATTGCAGCATTCTAAAAAGCTCGTTTATGCTTAAAACTCAAGAAAAACGCATCGCTTCGTGCTTAGATTTCTCTTTTTTCCAATTTGCAAATGGTTGAATTTTTTCCTTCGTCTTCCCTATGCGTGCTTTATTGGTTTTTTTTTTTTTTTCAATTTTTATAAAAGTATTTATCATTCGACTTTAATTTCAAAATTTCAAAATATTTTATCTGTACAAAAGTTCAAAATAATTTTATCTAAATAGTTTAGTTATAATATTTTCTACATTATGTAATTATGATCTTGAGACACGTTAATTTATGAAAAATTCAAAATCATGTATGAAGTTCCTATAAATCTGTTAAATAAGACACGTCTAGTTGANTTTTTTTTTTTTTCAATTTTTATAAAAGTATTTATCATTCGACTTTAATTTCAAAATTTCAAAATATTTTATCTGTACAAAAGTTCAAAATAAT
The DNA here is from genome assembly GCA_903798375.1 of Fraxinus sp. D2006-0159. Classification (NCBI taxonomy): domain Eukaryota; kingdom Viridiplantae; phylum Streptophyta; class Magnoliopsida; order Lamiales; family Oleaceae; genus Fraxinus; species Fraxinus sp. D2006-0159. The sequence goes on from CAIGRQ010332146.1 coordinate 5,819, forward strand.
TTTATCTAAATAGTTTAGTTATAATATTTTCTACATTATGTAATTATGATCTTGAGACACGTTAATTTATGAAAAATTCAAAATCATGTATGAAGTTCCTATAAATCTGTTAAATAAGACACGTCTAGTTGAAAATTGAAAGTATGAAAAATATTATAATTTTTGCATTTTTATAACTTGAAAATTGTATAATTGACTAATGGTAATAATTATTAAATAAATATAGTATTTTATAGTTTTCGATGTTTTATTTTAATTATTAAATGATTAAAAATTCAAAATAATATTAAAAATAAGAAAACATTTTTTTTTATGCCTATGCCTTGTCTAGGCTCGCTTAAACTCGTAAAGTTTGAAACTCTGCCTCCACGTCTAGCCACACTTTTACGCTTTTTATAACACTGCCACTGCTTGTTTGAAATAAAGTGAAAGTATATTTACCACAAATAGAATAATAGCCTTTGATTTTATTACCAATTTAGAATGTACATACCGAGCCAAAGTTTGGCCCAAAACCCTATCAATAGCAAATGATAGAGGGAATTAATATTTTTTTGTTCTTATTTTTTATGACTCAAGAATTTCACCCAACTAATCTTGAAGAATGACGACATTCCCTTCTAATTTGCCACCCGAGAAAATCGGAAGCAATCACAACTTATACACACTTGTACTAAACATTCGACCCACCTTTACGTTATGCGGATGGGATCCTCGGAGGGGTGACATAGTCCATTATGACTTTGTCTCTACAGAACATCTACCTTCCAACATAAAATGTTACTTTCCAACTGTTGTAGGAACTCAAACCTTCAATACTTCGTTAAGAACCCTTCTACTTTACCACTGTGCCATATTCGCAAGGCTCGAATTAATATTTTATTTTTTTTGTGACTCGAGTGTTCGAATTTCGCCCGACTAATCTTGAGGAGTGACAACCATCTCTTTGATTCAATACTCACGTTTCTATGGTACGTTTGACACGTTAGAGATTGACGTTTTCCAATTGTGCTAAGAGCTAGCATCTTATCTTGGTGAGACAAGATGTTGTCTCCAAATGGCTGTCCCTTTATATGTCTCCCATTTAAAAATCTACACATCACCAAGAGGAGAAATAGGATCTTTAACTCTATTAACGTCTTGATAATGCTGGTTTTATAAGTATTATATGTCAATTGAAATTGTCATTGGACATTTGATTGCTTATGTCCATACAAAATGGCACAGTGGAATAATTATCAAACATCTATAATTTATCTCTAGGCCACTACTTACGAATATAAAACTGAACTTCTGCTTAAGTCATGCTATATTGGATGCAGTATCATTGATTTGTATAATACAAGCTATATCGGATGCTGCAACATTGATTTGTATAATACAAACTTCTTATCATCAATGCTTGCCTTTACGATTTGCATTTGATTAAGTACATAATATTTCTCACGAACTAGTTTTCGTTTGTACTGTTCAAGTTCCAATTTCACCCCATGAAGTACAAAAAGAGTCTCCGGTGAAAACTTTAAATTTATGTTTGTTTGTTTTGATTCATCATTCTCTTAGTGGACTTCTCAAGTTCACATGTAAGATTCTTAATCTTAGACTTTAGGGATTGATTTACATTATCTAATTTATTGAGGCACAAGGTAGACTCCTGAAGGTTGGCTACAAGTCTCTTCCTAACTAGCTCAAGTTCATTGACCTTCTTAAGCACGATTTTATTCACTTTCTTAATTTTAAGACTTTCCTCAAATAATTATTCATAAGCCTTACGAATCTCTTCCTCGTCTTCAAGATCTTCCTTAGAGTGCTCACTATTATCTACTTCATCAACTTTCTCACTGTCCTTATCAGATTCACATTTAATCCTAGCATTGAAAGCCATAAACTTTCCATTCTTCTCATGAGTGGACCTCTCACTTTGATTATCCGGTCTAGACTCGTCATTCGTGAGAGTTGCATTTATAGCTTTACCCTGATTTTTTATACCATTAGGGCACTCACTTCTATAATGGCCAAAACCTTGACACTTATGATATCTTACAGTGTTAGATTTCCTTCTAGACTCACTTGGGTCTCCTCTATTCTCTCTCTTTGGTCTTCTTCTTACTTCTAAACACTTTTTTGAAAACTTTTACGAAAGTAGGCTATTTCCTCATTATTAAGTGAGTCCGAATCATGATAATCATCCCTAAAAGTGTTCAAGGTCAAAGACTTATTTTTCTTAGGTTACAAATGTTACTTCATAAGTGTGGAGAGATCCAACCAATTCTTCAACCTTAATAGCATATATGTTATTATTCTTCTCTATAATCATGATTTTAGGCATAAGCCTCTCTGGTAAGAATCTAAGATTTTTTTTGACAATCTTAGGCTCAGGAATTCTCTCACCTAGGTTGCAGCTAGAATTAACTATGTCATTCAAGCTCGTATAAAAGTCATCGAAGGTCTCATCATCCTTCATCATAATCTCTTCAAACTTAGTGGTCAACATTTGTAACTTTGAGTTCTTAACAACCCGAGTTCTCTCATGTGTGGTCTGTAAAATATCTTAATTCTCTTTAGCAATTTCACATAGACATACGCCTACAACCATAAATAAAGCATGTAAAGCCTTACTATTCTAGTCACACTCATCTAAATTATCCTTCGACCAATTTGCTATAATGGTGGGGCTGGCATCATTGTTAATGGTGCTAGAAGGGGCCACCCAACCTCTTACTACGCTCAACCAGATATGCTCATCCACGATTTTAGGAAGGCTTTCATTCTAACTTTTCCATACTGCCATCAAAATATGGTGGGATGGATAATGAACAATTCATCGATAAAACTAGGGTTAAGAATCAAATTTGGACTTTAATATCACTTAAAAGTTACTGGTTTGACCCTAAAATCACTTAGAAGGAGCTAAATAGGTGAATAATGAAGAATTAAAAATACCAATTAAAAGCAACAATTTACTTTTTAATTGTTCTAGATGTTTAATCAATCAAGTTAAGTTATCTTATGTTAAATTGTCACAATAAGAAATAAAACAGTAAATAACATAAAATTTGTTGACGAAAAAACTCTTAACTGGGTTAAAATTTTGGGACCAAGCCAGTAATTTCTACAATAAATAATAAGAACTTACAATATGATCCAACGTAGAAAACCCACTAGAATTCCTGTTTTAATTCTAAGATCGGCTGGAACGTGCTTCACTCATACTTGCTCCCAATAATCTGTAACTGTCTATCTCATGTGGATCACCAAGAACACATTGTCTGTACTTTTCATGTGCTTCTCGTCAAACATCTCTCAATCTTCAGCAACCTCTAAAAGCTATTGAGAAAGTACCTTCCTGATTCAGCAACCTCTAAAAGCTATTGAGAAAGTACCTTCCTGATTCTATTTAGGAAGTGAGTGTTTTGAATTATATGATTTTGACATTTTTCCCACATTGTGGTTGATTGATCTCAAAATGTAGAATTGTTGGTTGATCTCCTAAGAATGTTATGAAGGTAGAAAATAATGATCAACCACCCATAAAAACGTAATGAACATGGGGTATATATAATATGAGGTATTTTGGTAGTATATGATAGATAGAACTCTTGAAAATCGTGAACTAGTGTCTCTCGAAAAACACTGTCACTTGAGTGCCAGGCTAGCTACAGGTGTGTCGCTCGAGCGAGAGTCGGTAGACAATGATTCTATTTTTTTACTCGAGCATCATCTAGACGACATGTTAGTGTAAATCTGGCGACTCGTTCTTCATGTTCTATACTCGAACCAAAAAACTCTTAGTTTATCTATACAACACTCCAAAAGACTTCTTGACTTTATCATTTTAACTAAAAAACTGCCAATACAACTAAAAACCTAACAAAAACCTAAGTTGTCATACTTCGTTGGTTGTCTATTGTTATCGATTGAAACATTGAAATTACTCCAATTGTTCTGTGTTCTTATTGCTTATGAGTTTGTTGCACTATTTAATTGGTGTTAGAAATACTCGTTCCTATTGCAATAGCTAGGAGACGAAGAAATGCTGCTTGTGAAGTACTAGTGGAAGAGGTGAACTTACGACATGAGAACCAAAACCCGCACCGACAAGTGGAGGAACTTACTCTTTTTTTGCCTAACTATTCATGCTCTCTCTTGGTGAGTGCTTAAAAATAGGGTATTCTTTAGATCTCATTTCTTAGCCCTTGAAATGTTTATTAAGACTAGTTGTTGACACGTACGTTGCACGAATTTTGTATTTATTATGTTTTTATTAGTGTAGAAATTGTAGATGTTCAAAAAAAGTAGTTTAAGATTTATTGGATTGTTCAAAATCTTGGCAGCATATTATTGCCTCGCTAATGGCATCAAAAATAAAATTGAAAACATTAAACGTTTGACATACATAAAGATTAATAAAACATGCATCGAAAAATGAAAATACATAGCAAAGAAGTTGCAAAAGGAGGTTCTCAATCTCTGTTTCTATTTTGAAGAATTTGATTTTATCTTCTCTATAATGGAAGACAAATTGGAAATTGCTTCCAAAGCAGAAGGGCAAGATGTAATACTTGTATATATTCATTAATTGAAGCTATGCAGACACTGTTTTATGTTTGAACGAGTCTTGAATTTAATTTTTTTCTCCTTTTCTCCAAGAAAAGTAAATAAATAAACAAAGGCCTACAATGGGTTAAAAAACTCAATATTTGTTAAGAATTTAAACCCAAATGATATGTCAATCAGCGAAAATACTAATTGTGTTTGTATGTGTGTGAGAGAGAGAGATAGATAGATCAAGGGCATATGAAGTATAAAAAATTAACAAATTTTTTTATAAATTTTTTATTTGTTTATTGTTGTTATGCAAATGGTCCACCGCTTTGAAACAGAGATTTGCCTGTCCAGGTCGCGGGGGCTCGGGGGCAACACCCTGAAAGGCGGGAATCAACCTGCCCAGTTGGTCGTAGGGGTCGAGGGGACAACGCCCCTCGTGGGGGTTTGGGGACAATCCCTCGACAGGGTTCAAACTAACCAGTCAAGTTGGGGGGATCGAGGGAGTAGTGCCCTTCGTGGAGGTTCGGGAGCAACGCATCGTGGAGTCATACTCTTGGGGGTTCGGAGGCAGCGCAATGCAACGCAACGTGAAATGTTCATTTTTTGGTAAAAAAAATAAGAAATAAATCAGTAATTTTAAAAATATAAAATTACTTTTTTGTAGCAAAACGCAGCGTGGAGTCACACTCCGTGAAGTGCGCGGAGGTGAGGAGTACAGTCTTCGTGCACACACGAATACACATGCTCGGATCCGAGCGGAGACATGGGCTCCATGTCTCCAAAAAGCACGGAGACCAGATCTCCATGTAGCACGGAGATACGGGCTCCATGTCTCCATGTGCATGGAGACAAGATCTCCGTGCTGCGTGGAGAAATGGAGACACGGAGACCAGATCTCCACGTAGTGCGGAGACATGGGCTCCATGTCTTTGTGAAGCACGGATACAGTGTCTTGGTGCTTCCGCGTAGCGTGGACACAATTTCGTGTCCACGTAGTGTGGAGTTCAACTTTTTTTCCTAAGCTCGATACATTGAAATAGCCTATGGTCTTTATTCTTTTTCATTTCTTCCATCGAACAACAAACCATTTGCATAACAATAATAAACAAATAAATAAATTATGAAAAATTTGTTAATTTTTGGTACTTCATCTGCACTTGAGCTATCTCTCTCTCTCTCTCTCACACATACAAACACAGTTAGTATTTTCGTTGATTGACATTTCATTTGGGTTTAAATAAGCTCGACAGAGTATACAAGTATCTGGTTTTCAGTTTGTAGAACATCATTTTCCGCTTATTCAAAATGTCTCTTAACAACTTCATAATCTTTCTCCAAATACTTAGTTTTATGTCTTGCCTTTCTGTTTTTGAACCAATTTCTAATTTGTCTTCCATTACAGAGAAAATAAAATCAAAATTTTCAAAATAAAAACAAACCTCCTTGATATTCCTTTTTAAATTTTATGGTTCTTTGAAAATTATAAATATATGGGTTTATAAACAAGAAGAAAGAAAAATGCAATTCAAAGTCTGATACGACGTCGTTTTTATAGCAGATTGGGATAAAAAATGATGTAGAAACGTATAAAATTGGAGGACTGGAGGAGTGAAAACTGAAAAAATGAACGTTAACGTCTCATTGGTTACTATTGCATCTACAGTAACTACAAAGTACCTTTTTTTAATATAGTAGGATTCCATCATATATGATCCTTTTATGACAAAATTCTGAATTTGATGCTACAAGCAAATGCATAACACAGCAACTAAATGATTCATAATATTCTACATAATTTTTCAATAATTTTACAGATTTAAGTGACTTAAATTTGGCTTAATGTCTCTTTTACTAAATAAATATTTCCACTTAAATTGACTCCCACAGAAAAAATCCTTTTTACTGGTATACAAGGGGTTTAATTAAATGAAAAATTGAGTAGTCTCAATTATATGTTTTTAAATTCTCGATATTCATTATAAATTAACGACTCTTTGATACCTAATTTTCTGAAATTCATGAATGATCAACAAGAACAAGAAGGTTTATGATTTTCGTGTTGTCACACTTCTTAACACGCTAGTCTACTTTCGTGGGTAATTATGTATAACCATTAAACGATTGAGCAAGATAAGAAAATTTCCCAAATATGGAAGGTGTATTTTCGTTCTCATATCGAACCTATCAATTCGTATTGCTGTTGATTCAATCCAAGATCCGAGAAGACTAAACGCTTGGAATTTGTTACTTCTTGGAGTGAATCCCCTTGACATGAGTCATATTTTCCTTGCTTCTTTGAGTTTTATCATAATCTTCTTATAATTTTAAAGTAAAAATCAATTATTAATTTTAACCTCACATTCACAGCTAATATCTATTTTTATCCATGCATTTTGTGAGATCATTACTCCTCTTAATTAATATAATTGAATTATAGAAAAAATTGCTTGAATCTCATAATTTTCTGTGACTAGGCTGAAGTTTGACCATAAATTTATCTTAACATTAAAAACAAAGTATAAATAAATCGCCAGAATCTTGTACGAATTGCTATAATGTTCTTCCAGATCTGCATCAATACTTTTCCAATTTTGAAGAAGCGTTATCTCATAATTGATAGTATTGTGAGTTCATTTCGAATTGTAATAATATTATAAAACCACTAGAATCTTGAAGAAATATCAAATATTACTTGTACAGATTGCAATATTGTTATCGAATTTTGCACTAATACTGTTCCATTTTCGAAGAAGAATCAATTTAGGTATCTCATAATTGCTAATATTGTGAATTCATTTCGAATTGCAATAATTTTCTTCCAATTTAGCATTGAAGTTTGACAATGAAATATCTTAAGGTTCCTAAGAATTGTCACTATAAATAGCCTTCTAAAATCTTGATACAACACATCATTTTACATCAACCTATATCGTAATGAAAAGCCCCTTTTTATTTCTCATTCTATTGGCGTGTAGCCTTCCTCACATAGTTTTCTCTTGTTTTTATGAAAAAAAATTTCACTTGCATGTCTCCAGCCAACTCCCAATTGGACAAGTCCTGACATTGCATTGTGCATCTAAAGATAATGATCTTGGGCATCATATTCTTACTAATAACCAAGAATTTCATTGGGAGTTTTGTGAAAACTTTCTCTCAACTACATTATTTTTCTGCACTCTTGGATGGGGTTCAAAGAAGCAATCTTTCGATGTTTTTACTTCAAAATGGGCACATAATAACTGTCCTAGTGCTTCTTGCTTTTGGATAGCAAGGAGAAGTGGCATCTATTTTCATGATTTGCATGCAAAGCCGTTCAAAGTATATGACTGGAACTAAGAATTATCAATGTATTACTTATTTTGTGGTTCTACTATAATTTGCTGTAATTATGTGTGGCATGCTGTTTAAAATCAGAATTGACTGATTATTTGGTTCATGCTGTTTAGAGCCAAATTGTTCTGTGATCAAGAGAAATTTTTGAACTCAATCTTGGACAGTTTATTTGATGGTATATTATGTTGAAAAATATTAAAGCAAGTGTAGATAAATACTGGTCAAATATATAGTGTTGTGCTTTTATCCCATTCTCATCCACCGCTACCAATGTTTTTTACCCCGCCATCTCTGATAACATCATTTGGATCACCGGTCGGAAAACAACCACCACCATGCACATCAGCGTTCATCCTTACCTACATTCGACTTCCATCAAATATTCGTGGATTCACTATGACAATCTAAGACAAGCTGTCATACTTCGTTGATTGTCTATTATTATAGATTGAAACATTGAAATTGCTCCATTTGTTTTGTGTTCTTAATGCTTACAAGTTCGTTGCACCATTTAATTGTTATTGGAGATGCTCATTCTCTCTGTTCTAAAAAGCTCGCCTAGGCGGCGCCTAGGCGACGCCTAGGCTCGAAGCTTGATGAAAATACCTCGCTTTGAGGTTAAGCGGTAATTAAGCGGGCAACGGACAACGTTGACCGCTTAATTAGCGACTAAGT
>CAIGRQ010332163.1:0-13294 GCA_903798375.1 Fraxinus sp. D2006-0159
TGTGTTTTTCCACACTTATCAATATACATAATCTGATAAGATATGATTTGATCAAAATTTCTTCAAAAAAAAAAAAATCTTATTTTTCTTTTTGACACATCATCCACACGTAAATCACTATCTAACTATTTATGTACAAGTAACTATATTCCCATTTAAATGCGATTTTTCATTTATCTGATCACGGTTTTTATTTGCTTTTTTCATTCTTTTTTCTCGTTAAGATTGTTTTGGATGAAAATTACAAAAACCAATCCCAAATTTTAAATCTTGAAATACCAGAATATTTGTAGTAAAACTATTAGATATCGCGCTAACGAAAATATTTATATTGAAGCTCTAAGAGTGAGTAAAATCTATAATCTAGTCCAATAAAACACAACTCTTTCAATCTCATACAAAATTAAGAATCCATTCTCGTCATGATCGATCCACGCCCTACCGTAGTGCTCGGAGAACCAGGCTTGAAACACGTCCCTAACTATCTAGTCAATACTACCTATCTATACAAAATAGTAATTTTATCGACTCGGCCAGTGCTTTGCTTTTGCATTTTGGAGAGTAGCTTCTTGACAAAGTCATCCTATCAGTTTCCTATAAAGATTTTCTTAACTAGATAAAACACTTTCAAAAAATTATCGAAACATGTCCACAAAAAACTTCTTAAATCACAAAAATAATTTTCAAAAGTCTGTCAAGCATGCCTTTAATCTTCAAAGTGTCTCAAAATTTCTGGAGTCGCTTCCAAGGCTATTGATTTCGACTGAAACCGACATTTCGTCAATAGATTTTGAATCCAACTAATGGCAAGATGACATCCAGCTGCATTGTAGATGGTCATCACACATCAAATGTTCAGCTAAAGTAGTTGGAGGGGTTAATTATTTATAGTGGTCTATAAGGGGTGCCATAATGAACAAATAGCACCCCCTATTGGAGGGGCGCTTGGGGGCCTATGGATAATGCTATATTTACATTCTTAAAATCCGTATATATTGGGAAAAGCCTTTTGTACACCAAAAGTGTATATCTTCTGTGACATCACCCAAGTTGGCAATATTTGATTGGTAAAAAGATTGTTTATTGTTCGATAGTGTAATGCCATGTGATATACTGTAAAATATAATGCACATGTAATATGATTGATATATATTTTCTACGGCAGTATGATAATTAAAGAGGACCACTTTTCCCAAAAGGGACAAACCTTAGCCTCGTTAGTCAAAAAATACATGTGCCTATATTTCCTCTTTTTCTGCTATGTTCATACTTGGTACAATATTCTTTTGTTGATGACATTGATAGAGAGAAATTTGATGGGAGGTTGTAAAGTAGATTAACAGTCCGTTTGACAAAGTTTTTATTTTTTATATTATATATAAAAAATAAAATTCAATTAATCTATCTTATTTGGCGTTCAAAAAATAATTTTTTTAAAGAGTTTCTCCTTTCGAAGGAATTTTTAAAGGAAATCACATTGAACTAATTTACTCCAAAAACATTTTTGACTACAAAAAAAATACTTTATAAAATTAACCAAACGGATTCATAAATGATTTTAAAGTCTCAAAAGCTACATTTGACTTCTCAAAAATATGTCAAATGACTTCTGAGTTTTTTTGTACAGTAACATATTGCTTGAAGTGTCGTTTTTCTTGTAATACAAGAAATTTGAGTGTATTGATATAAGTGAGTGTATACAAATTCATTTTTGTACTTTTTTATTTATTTTTCACAAAGTTTGAAAATGCTATTACTCATCGTAAAATATAACCATCAAATTTACAATTTAAGGATAGAAAATTTTTGTATCCTTTACCTTTTTTCTCTATATTTTTCATATTATAATTATTTTGTCACGACAATATCATCACTAGGCTTGTAGGAGAGAAACTCAAGTACTAAAACTAGAGATGCGCATGATCTAATTGATACCACCTACTCATGCAAACAAGAAAATGATGAAACTTAGGATTTCTTAGGAACTTTATCGATTGAATGATGAAACTAACCTTTCACCTACCCGTGGAAATAAATTGTATGACAACTACAATTGTTGCATATACAAATTATTTTATAATCAAATATCTCAACTTCATGAATTTATTTTAGAATCGTGATCAAATATTTCAGAGTTTCGCACATCAATTGAAAAAAAAAAGAAAAGAGGAAACTTATGAAGAATGAAATCAACCCTTTTTTATAAAACACAACTAGTCAATTGCATCTAAGTCCCTGTTTGGTACACATTAAAATTTTCATTTTCATTATTCTACTCATTTTCAATCATACATTTTTCAATGAAATAATATTTTTCATCAGATTAATAACTTTTTTTTTTTTTCAGTCACACATTCTCCATCAATCTACTATTTCAGAATACATTATTCCAAAATAATGTGGCTCAAACATAAGTAAAGAAAATCATGACAATGAAGATTAAAGTAGTGAAAATTATTATGATACATTTGATACATCGAATTATACTGCATTAAATAAAGGTATAGACACTAAAAATTTAACTATACATGTGATATAATATATAGTAAACACGTCTCGTGACCATGAGGCGAATAATTTGTTAGGTAGGCATGGTTGTAATCTTGCAATCATGTGGGGATGAATTGAAAATGTTAAATATTGGAAATTGACAATTAGGACAATTGCACTAACCCTATTCAAAAACCTAGCATACATCTATCATCGCACGACATTATGAAAGTGACCCTCGTCGTGGACTTGTTGACACCATAAATTAAAAGTATAATTGATCGAGTCTTTATCTTGCAATCATTCTTTAAACTCTATTGGTCAATTATAGGTCAATTTATTATATCATATAAAAAAGAATGCCACCAAAATTACATGATCTTATCGATGTTGGGTTGTAATAATTTTCATCATATCTAGTAAGATGTAACATTTTGTTCGATGATTAAGTTTAGTGTACAATTTCGATAAGAACAGGCAAACACACCTTCTTAACTTAATAGTGCTCATTTATGCTTTTTGATCGGGATTCTTTTTAAAGAAAGTATCACTCCAAATTTGACAATTGATTGCATAGGTAAGGCCATACATAATACTTTCAAGATCTATTTGACAAAATTTCTACTTTTTGTAGAAGAGCTTTCTAAGAAAATTATTTTAAATTAATTTTCTCTAAAAACTTTTCTAGAGATACAAAATGCTTCTAAAGACTTATCTAAACACCTTCAAAATCAAATTTATAGTTTCAGGGGTATCTTTTGATTAGTTATGTTAACAAGTCAAACCGGGTTGAACCACAAACTGAAACTTAAAGAGTTCGAGCTTTTTTGGACCCGAGTCGAGTAAAAATTCGGCCAAAAAATGAGGCTCGACCCGAGCTTTCGACTCGAGCCTTAGTAGGCCGAGTCGGCTTGTGTTTTTTTAAAAAAAATCGTTATATCTATAAATTTTTATAATGTATTTAAAATTTGTACAATTTATACGTATTATAAATAATAGCTAAATATTAATATACAAAAAATACATCTAAACTTAAAAATAAAAAATAAAAAAAGTTTACGGTCCGACCTCGGCTCCAGTCGACGCCCCAAAATGGGGTTCGGCCCCACCGAACCACAAGCCGGGCCCGACTCGAATTTTTTCAGGCCGAACTTGGACTGCCTGAACCGTCGAACCTTTTTGATATAGCTACTTTTGATGTTTCAGAAACCATACTAAACAAGCCTACAAACTTGCATTATTAAAATTATATATGATAATAGTGGAGTATGTGAGCTTAATCACAATACCAAATTTGTTGTGCATGACACAATGGCAAATGAAGTGCTTGCCACCCCCACTTATTATCAATTATTAAGATTTAAAGATCAATTATTTGCCGTTCTCTTATGGAAGTGGACAAACTTAGTTATCTTAACAAAAAAAATGCTTAATTAATACTTTTTATCTAAAAAGTGGCAAGAGACTAAGACTTTTTCAGCTTTTATGGCAAATATATTAGATTGATCATGATCAAATTGGAAGGTGACAAATTCTCTCTTTAATTTTATTTAATTTTGTTTAGCTTTATGCCGTAAATATATTTAGCGCTTGTTCGGTATAAATTAAAATCACATTTTAATAGTTTAACTTTGAGAGTTTGTATTAAAATAATTATCAAAATGAAAATTCAAGAAACGATCGTGACACTCACATGAATTCCCATGTTCAATTTTCGACGAATAGACCAACTTTGTTGATTTGACAGAAAGAGAACAATTCAACTTTTTATTATTTGTCCGGTAACAATTAATTCATGTTTCATCATGTTCCCCAATTTGAACCAAAATATCAATTTTTTGAAAAATAAAAAATAAAAAAAATATTAAATCTTTTTAATAAATATTTGCTTAAAGACAGTAAAAATTGACAAAATTATTAAATTACAAGTTTTTCACAAATATCGCTCTGTTTTTTTAATACCCTTTATCAACTCCGTAAACGTAGCCTTCTCTTTCCGACAGTGACAGCCCTTTTCCCCACAAGACAAATAAAAAATAAAGCATCCCAACCCACTTTATATTTCCTTCATCATTGAGCTCAATTTTAGACCAGCAATAATCAATATGTATTCCTTGCTCAGCGTTCTTACGAGGAAAAGTGAAAAATTGATTTTAACTCACATTTCATAAAATTAAATTTTTATCAAATTTTCAATCACATATTTATCAGAAATTTTTTCAAACAATTCCTTAATTTTTTCAATCTTATCAATAAATCTAGTTCGACGAACTAGATATAGAACATTAGCAAACAAATGTGCTATCTTATAAGCTAAGAACTCGTGGTGAATTCAAATCTACATAATTGTGAATCTTATGGTCTATAAGTCGAGATGAACCTATATATAAGATTCGGTAGCTAAATGACATCTCCCTCATTCAAGCAAGTCATGAACTCACGACAACTTCGAGCAAACTCTCCGAGTGTAAAGTTATATAGTGATTTTTGAAGAGGAATAAGAGTGAATTTAACGAAATGCGTGGATAATAAATAGACAGTAATTATGAATGTTTAAATAAAAAATATTAACTTATTAACTAATAATTTTATACTGAAAATGATATTCAATCCGCCCAATTTATATAGATTGATTTTTTTTTTACACAGAAAAATGTAATTTTTTTTGTCAAAAATTTTCCCTTATTTAATTATTAACAACTAATAGTAAATTAATTATAACTATACAAACATTTGTGCTGGCATTCGTGTTTCGAGCCTATCATTACATTTATTATAAAACAAATCTTATCCCAGAATAATAAAATATATGTCCAAACATTTATATACGGTCACATAGTTGAAACTGCATTAACATTATATAGTGATTTTTGAAGAGGAATAAGAGTGAATTTAACGAAATGCGTGGATAATAAATAGACAGTAATTATGAATGTTTAAATAAAAAATATTAACTTATTAACTAATAATTTTATACTGAAAATGATACTCCATCATCCGCCCCATTTATATAGACTGATTTTGTTTTTTACACAGAAAAATGTAATTTTTTTTGTCAAAATTTTTTCCTTATTTAATTATTAACAGCTAATATAGTAAATTGATTGTAACTATACAAACATTTGTGCTGGCATTCGTGTTTCGAGCCTATCATTACATTTATTATAAAACAAATCTTATCCCAGAATAATAAAATATATGTCCAAACATTTATATACGGTCACATAGTTGAAACTGCATTAACGGAAGAGGAAGAAGACGATAAATAATAAATTGTTGTCACGTGAGTTAAGGCAAACGATAATGACGAAGAGGGAGGTGGCGTGTCGTCTCCGGCGTACTTTAGCTAGCTTCCCTTAGTTTGTCATACATTCTTTGTATCCCTTCTGATTTCAATTAAGCAACAGTTTAAGCATTTTTTAAAGCCAGACTTAAACTCTCCTTTAAGAAAGAAAAAGCGTTGGATTTAGTTTGTAAGACAATATAAATACTTTGACACTGAAGATGATTGAAGAGAGCAAAATGGGTGGTGGAAGATTTGTGGTTGTGTTTTTGCTTTTGGCTTTGAGTACGGTGTCGTTTTGTTTTGCCGACAATGTGACGTACGATCACCGGGCATTGGTGATCAACGGCAAACGCAGAGTATTGGTCTCTGGCTCCATTCATTACCCTCGGAGCACCCCCGATGTCAGTACAGTACAGAAACACAGACTTGTATACGTATAAATGTATGCATACAGTTATTGTATCTAATTGTGGGTACTAAAATATGTGAAATGTGAATGCAGATGTGGCCTGACTTAATACAGAAATCAAAACAAGGAGGATTGGATGTAATTGAGACTTATGTTTTCTGGAATTTGCACGAACCAGTTCGAGGCCAGGTAATTTTTCTCTTTACTTTTATTTATTTATTTCATGCGTGCAAGGTATAATATCTTTTCTTGACTATTCTTTACTTCAATACTTGCATTTGTTTGTTTTCGAGGACAGGGAAAGTGAGAAAAAGTGTAGTATAAATAATCAATTTTTTTCTTCAGTTTCTTGTTCTAGAATGTCAAGAACTTTATGAATTAAAAATACTATTAAGTTGAATGTTAAAGAAATCAATGGTAAAAGAGTAAATAAAAATTTGTTAATACTGATAGTTCAAGAAATTTTGCAGTACAATTTTGAAGGAAGAAATGATTTGGTAAAGTTCGTGAAATTGGTCGGGGAGGCTGGCTTATATGTTCATCTTCGAATCGGTCCTTATGTTTGCGCCGAATGGAACTATGGGTAAATAATCTCGTCTACTGTTTTTTCAAGTATTTTCTTGCACTCAATACAACTGAGTGAAATTATTGATTCTTTAATGCTAATGTGAGTGATTATTCTATTTTGGGACAGAGGATTTCCTATTTGGTTGCATTTTATACCCGGAATTGTGCTTCGATCTGATAATGAGCCATTCAAGGTTTCTCTTTTCCCTATTGATTCTTCTGTATATTGAACATTTTTAAGCTACTTATAGTTCAGTTTTATTAAGTAAACGAGAGCTTTCTGTTTTAGGCTGAAATGCAGCGATTTACGGCCAAGATTGTGGACATGATGAAGCAAGAAAATCTATATGCATCCCAAGGAGGACCCATTATTTTGTCTCAGGTGTGTACTTTCATAATACGATGACAGTCTTTTAATGGTTAAACAACATTCCTCATCGGATTTGCTCTGTTCATTTCTTAAGAAACTGCAATTTTCTTGTAATGAGACTTGTGATAGAACGATTTTATTGACTATTTTTTTCCAGATTGAAAATGAATATGGCAACATTGATTCAGCATACCCTAGTGCCAAAACCTACATAAGCTGGGCAGCAAAAATGGCGATATCTTTAGATACCGGGGTACCGTGGGTGATGTGCCAACAAAGTGATGCTCCCGATCCTATTGTGAGTTGTGTTGCTAAAGATAAATCACTCTGGCACTTCATGTTTGTTGTCGGTTTACCCAACTTCTTGTGTATGTATAATCAATGAACAATAAACAATGAATCTTGGTTTGTTCTTTCAAATTATTACAGATTAACACGTGCAACGGGTTCTATTGTGATCAATTCACTCCAAATTCTAACAAGAAGCCAAAAATGTGGACGGAGAACTGGAGTGGATGGTAAGACATCTAGTTTCATAGTCCCTTGAGCTGTATACATTGTTCTAAATGCACGATGGTTTAAACTTTGATCTATGACTGCTTAAGCATTATTCAACTGTCTATGTTGTCTAATATATCAGGTTCTCTGCATTTGGGGATGCCGTGCCCTACAGACCAGTGGAAGACCTTGCTTTCGCTGTGGCACGTTTTTACCAGCTAGGTGGAACTTTCCAGAACTATTACATGGTACTTTCGATGTTCATTCACTATATAGAAAAAAGTGACTATGCGAATTCTTTTCACAAACTTTATTTCCTTTCTACAGTACCATGGTGGAACTAACTTTGGCAGGACTTCTGGTGGACCATTCATTACGACTACCTATGATTATGATGCTCCAATTGATGAGTATGGTATGCCTCTCCCTTCATTTACCCTTCTGTTCCATTAGTGCTGTCAATTTTGAACTGAGGAGCAATTTGCACAGTCGTTCATGCCTAAATAACACTTGTATATGCTGCTGCTAACAATACAAGAATGTTATAACCCATCATGCATATCCTAAAGGTGTTATAATAATAAACTAACAAACTGCAAAGGATCAATTTGCCCTATTTAGATGCTGAAAAAGTATTCCTTGTCTATTATAGGCCTTCTTAGACAGCCTAAATGGGGTCACTTAAAAGATGTTCACAAGGCTATAAAGCTTTGTGAAGAGGCGATGCTGGCAACTGACCCTAAGACTACTTCACTCGGTTCAAACATGGAGGTAATACTGCAACTTTCCGCAAGTTGCTCGAATTCATAGTAGTGCATGGTTTCCACTCCGTTAACCGTTAACCGTTCATCTTTTTCTTGTTAAACAACGCCCGCTTCACGATTTTCCAACTTATAGTATATATGTTTCTTATAGGTCTCAGAATTATTCAGGTCTATTTATTTTTCATGATTTTTCATTATCTATCACTGGATATTTAGGTTTTATATATTTGACCAAAAATATCCTCTTATAAACATATCTATACACCATGAGAATTTAAACATTTCTCTTAATCTAGAAGTACCTAGCTTCCTGACTATCAATACACTTGTCTTCCACACACAGACCAAAAAAAAAAGGGTCTTTATCCGTTATAATTGTAAATAGAGTAAACTAGGATGTACATAAAACACATGAAGCTCAAGCAGTATCTTGGTTTTGAGTAATTATCTGGTGAACTTGTGAGGGGAGCATGAATGTAATTTTCACGAGTATCCCGTTCATCGTTCCTTCCATATTTAATCTGGTTATTACATATCACATTGCCCGCCATTTACAGTGCCCCTATATATATTTATATAATGTGCTGCATAAAGCAATTACACTGGTCACCATTATCGCACAAATACCTTAGTGTTGCGCTACCACTGCACTTCATGTTTAGACATTCTTCCTATAACAAGTTGCATCTCTGGCTTCTGATAATGCACGAGTGAATCAACTTTCACTGAGTTTAGATGCAAGATTATGTATCATCTGAGTTTAATGATATGGTCTGTAGTTCTACATTTTTTAGCCTATCCAAGGATTCTCAGTCATCAAAGAGAATATACTTGCATCTTTCCGTAACATTCAAAGACCAACCTGTATACTCATATTTTCAGATAGAGTAATGCTCTGGCCCCACTGAACACCGGTCTAGATGGAAATACATGATTGGTGCAATTAAATGGACCCTGTGTCCTTACGTTTAATTGAATATTATCCTTAAATGCCACATCGGTTTGCACCTAGATTGGTGTTAAACGCCACTAGGACTAGATAGCATTATTCTTTTAGATACCAACATACAATTATTCTTTAGATCTGCCTCACATTTCACAATTTTCTTTTTCAGGCCACTGTATATAAAACTGAATCAGGTCTTTGTGCTGCTTTTCTTGCCAATTGGGACACAAAAAAAGACGCAAATGTGAACTTTAACGGAAATTCCTATCACTTGCCTGCTTGGTCTGTGAACATTTTACCCGACTGCAAGAATGTTGTACTCAATACTGCGAAGGTCAGCCCCATAGACCTTAATGCTATGTCTCTTCTAGTGACTCTCGACTCATATGGTATTTAATGCTAAAATGTTTTGTTGTACTTCCATGGGATAAATCATGTTGGGATTTGGTAAATTTATCTTATTGAAAGTACTGATGGCTTATAGTTCAAAATTTATGTTCGGATCTTTTCATAAGGCATTAGGGTCACTAACTTGAGTTGGTATGAGACAGAATACATCCAATTAGAGATCATGTTACAATTTACTTTTCCAATAGATTAAGCTGAATTTTGGAGGACGAAAATCTCTGAACTTGTCCTGCAGTGGATTGTTTCTAAGACTTCAATTAGTTATGTTTAGTGACTATCTCTTATGGAATTAAGTTCCACGGTTATTTTGTTCAGAAATTTTTGAATGCCCATTTAAATTATTACACTTTTGGGGACAATTTATAGATAATAAAAATAGCATGAGCTAATTTTCTGACTTCATACCCAAATGACAGATTAACTCTGTGACTGCCCTCTCAAAGTTCATTAGCCAACCTTCAAAAGATGATACTTCTTCTGGTGCATCCTTCTCGGGTTGGAGTTGGATTAATGAACCTGTAGGCATTTCAAGTCAGAGTGCATTCACGAAAACTGGGTTACTGGAGCAGATTAATACCACTGCAGATAAAAGTGACTATCTGTGGTATTCTATAAGGTATAAAGTTTGCTGCATATGCAATTGGTATTATGTATAGTGTTTTCTAATATTTTTTATTTATTATACAGCATTGAAATGAATCAGAACGAACATCTCCTTAAAGATGGATCTGGGACAGTACTTCACATTGATTCGCTTGGACACACGCTGCATGCTTTTATCAATGGAAAGCTTGTAGGTAATGTGAAATAGGTGTCGCAAACAGGATCTGTCACAGATATTTTTTTCTCTCTTTTTTGACACTTGCCATGCCATCTATTCAGCCTATGTGTGAGTTTCACAGTGTAATTCGTACTCATTTGTACATTGCTTTTTACCACATGGCTTAAGAATTATCAAAAGCATGAAGATATTGTCAATTAACAAGCTGATTAGATTAACGAGAATATTTAGCGGAAAACAAGAAAGATCTAATACATATCAAGCAACCAGTCCACATCATAGTTTAGAAGGTAAGTGTGTAAATTTCTGAACTTAATTTTTACTTTCTATCAGGTGCTAAGTTTATTACATTTATAAATTAACGTTCATATCAATGAAGTCCATCTACTAAAAAAAAAAAAAAAAACTGAATATTCTCATTCTCATCATGTGGTGTCTCATTTGTTTGCATAGGTTTTTATTGATGTAAATGACATTTATAGTCCTTTTTTTTTTAGGAGAGTGAAACAAGCAATAGCTATATGTTTCCTTTAAACTTCTTGTGCCTCTAATTATATTGCTCGGACTTCACACAAGTTTGCATTTGCTAACTTAAACATTGACTCTTATGCAGGGAGTGGAAAAGGGAGCAATGGAAACCGTAAAGTCTCAATAGAGGTTCCGGTCACCCTCATTAAAGGATCAAACAAAATTGATCTCTTGAGTTTGACAGTGGGGCTACAGGTAAACTTCTCCAAACAACATTTTTTTTTTTATCGTAAATCTCTATAGAAGCATTTTCTAATGCAAGCCTTCTTAATTCAGAACTATGGAGCCTATTTTGACACAGTGGGAGCAGGAATTACTGGTCCAGTGCAGTTGAAAGGTTCACAAAATGGATCAACTATTGACCTCTCCTCACAAAAGTGGACGTATCAGGTCATTTCTGTGAATTTTCACAATTTTTTTGTGTGCATGGTAAAGAAATATATTTAGCTTGAATGGAAATTCCAATTGAACTGCACATACAATGATAACTTATTTTGGCTCAAAAGTTAGATCTTGGCTACAATGAATTTCACAAGCTTCTTATGATCATTTTTCTAAAAGTATATTTGAATGAGAAAATGTTCTGTTTTACGTCTTTCCTTCCTCTCATTTTAAAATATATTAAAGCAGATTGGCTTGAGAGGTGAAGAGTTAGATCTGTCTAGTGGAAGTACCTCACTTTGGGTTTCTCAGCCTGCCTTGCCTACTAATCAACCTCTAATATGGTACAAGGTAACTCCGACGACTTCTCACTCTGTTTATGATCCACTGTTTATCAATAAATTATAGCAACCAAGTTAATATATCCTGATTATTTGTCGACTTAAATGCTACAAGCTGCCGAGAATAGTTTTAACTTCATGGTTAGCACTGATAAGGATGAGCGATACTTTGTTTCTGTGTTGGTTTAGTCAACTTTTGATGCTCCTGCTGGAAGTAGTCCGGTTGCAATAGACTTTACGGGTATGGGCAAAGGTCAGGCATGGGTAAATGGACAAAGCATTGGTCGTTATTGGCCAACCAATAAAGCTTCAAACGGAGGCTGCGCCAACTCCTGCAATTATAGAGGATCTTACAGTTCAAACAAATGTCTGAGGAATTGCGGAAAGCCATCTCAGCAGCTGTAAGTGTTTAAATTTCTACACTAATATAAAGTTCCTCCTTAAATATCGGTAAAGGTTTGTATCCATATAATCTTGCAGCTATCACGTTCCTCGTTCTTGGCTACAGCCCAGTGGTAACGTGCTGGTTTTATTCGAGGAAACGGGGGGTAATCCAAATCAGATATCTTTTGCAACTAGAGAAGTAGAAAGTCTATGCTCACGAATTTCAGAAAATCACCCACTTCCAGTCGATATGTGGACCTCAGATGAAGAAGCAAGAAAGAATGCCGGACCAACTCTGTCATTGGAGTGTCCTCACCCAGATCAGGTCATATCTTCTATCAAGTTTGCAAGCTTTGGCACTCCTCGGGGAACATGTGGAAGTTTTAGCCACGGGCAATGCAGCAGCAAACAGGCTCTTCCTGTCATACAGAAGGTTACGAATTACTTATTCTTTAACAAAGTTAGCGCGTATTTTCTAATTTACGATTAATTCAGTGGTTTCTTACTCACACGTACTCAAAATTGCGTAAATTTTTTCCCAGGCTTGCATTGGATCAAGAAGCTGCAGCATTGGAGTCTCAATCAGTAAGTTTGGCGATCCATGTAGAGGGGTTACAAAGAGTTTAGCTGTAGAAGCTTCCTGTGTATGATGTGATCATGTACCACTGCATTGCCTATTGGGATATTGGTCAAGTAACTAAAAATAAATTTACACAGGAAAATAGTTTCTCTGCGTGTTCTTCAAGGAGAATAATAGGTTAATCATCAAACTTTTTTTTTTTTTTTTTAAGAACAATTGATCACCAAACTCAAAAATTATTTCGATTAAGCCACTTTCCAAATATTAGTTAATTGATTAAACAAATTTGTTGATATATTTAGTGACAAGACTTGTTGAGCAAAATAAAATGACTGGAGAGAAAAAAATCAGCCAAATTAACTTTCTATTAATCAGTACACTATGTGTTTATAATAAATTTCGTCCAAAAATTATGTTAATATACTTTAAAGTTTAAAATGAAAGACGCGCGCGCGCGCGCACACAGTGCCTATTAAATGGAATATCTTGGTTTAACGGAAAAACTAACGGAATTTTTTTATTTAACGGAAAAAATAACGAAATTTCTTGTTTTAACAGAAA
>CAIGRQ010332193.1:0-11484 GCA_903798375.1 Fraxinus sp. D2006-0159
CTACCCTAGTACAGATTGTATCCGAAATTTCTTATCACCTAGCATTTTAGATGAAACTCGATTCTTTTCCTTAAAAAAATAAAAAATAAAAAATTGAATGGAGCACTTCGCAGATAAATCTAAGACTAAATAAACTCCAAATAGACAATAACTGAAGTTAGCATGGAAAAGTAAAGGATTCAGAAACATGACAGAAGACTCGAGTTACTTCGGAAGGTCTGTTCCCAGGAATTTCATCAAAGATCGGGAAACTGTATCCCACATATAGACCCAAAAAAGGGGGAAAAAACCTATTAACATTCGTAGATATGGATGTAAAATGACTAGGGTGAACTCGATGTAGAGCAAATGATAAAAGGAGGAAAAAGAGTGCAGAATGTGCTCAAATGAGCCAGCCTTAGGTATCTTTCATGCACACATCTTGAGATTACTAATATAGCACTAAGAAGCAAAGCATTCAAGAGAACTTTTAAAATTACCAGGAAGAAGGATGTCGTAAGTCGTACCAATAATCTATTACCCGACAGATATGAAAAGGATTCTATTTCCTTCATGTGAGAAGAAAAAAGTCACATAGTTCAAATACTACTACGGTATAATTGGTGATAAACAAATCCCTGAAGGGTTTTCAATCAAAAGTTTACAGGGAGCCAAAAGGATATTAATGACGAGTTGGATAATGGCAGATCAAATATATACACAGCAGAGTGCAGCTGCAATGAGCACGTCGCATGGCTCATGCATTACAAGAAGCTGGTTCTATAAAGATGTGATTGATGACTAGTGGGCAATATTATAGACAGAGATGATGATTTCAACACCTATTAGTACGATAATGAGCCATTCCAGAAAATCTGACTTCCTATTCTGAAGAATTTCTTGAAGAAAACGAATATTGTGCTGCAATGAAAAATAATGACATCAACTGTAACAATCATTTAACATTAGAAGGAAATTATGCAACATATATGAAGCACAAAAATTTTAACGTATTACCTCAACAAACTTCAACTTAAAATCAAGACTAGCAAATCTTTGAGTCAATTCAAATTCATCTCTAAGATACTCCCAAATTTGAGCATATTTCGCATCCTTCCATGCTATGTCTGATCTGAATGAATTAGGAAATATAATATTAGTAGAAAAACCTACAGAATGTAAACCAAATGACTAACGAATACTATATAATTTATGATAGTACATTGGAGAGAACTATTCTCAATACAGATGCATGACAATTGTATAAAGATATTCATAAAAATAGACACAAAGTGGGCAGTATGTTGGAAGAGAAAACTATTATGACAACAAATGCACGTCAATAACAATATATATATATATAATAGAATCTCACATACGTCGTCTAAGATGAAAATATAATGTAGACGACCCTTAAAGTTAACAAGTTAATCTTCTTAAATAATTAAAAATGCAAAATAAATAGTCCTAGCCCCTCAATGTAAACATATGTTGGACATGAGTCAGAAAAATAAAGCAAAAAATGAAAATGAAAACCACAAAAACATTATCCTTCCAGGTTCCCCAGATCAACATCATCTTCCTGGCCAAAGGGTCTTCCTAAAGAATTCTGAGAAATAAAATAGAATTTTGCAGTGTATGCCTAATCACAAGTCAAATAATAACTCCCATCTCCAACTAAAGATGAGCTCCATAACAAAAGCTTGGAAGTTGCCACTAGAAGTGGAAATTTCGAAAGTCAACCAGTAATTTCCTATTCAGTAGCATGTAATGCATGCTCTCAAATATAATTAAACCAGCCACCCTAAGAGAGTAAGATCAAGAAGTATGGGGTGAAAAAGACTCCATTATAATTTGAAATTCCGCACTTCAAGGCTCTATCATCGTTAAGTCACCAGTATTTATAGAAGGGCACCTACATCTATAATGTCTGATTAAATCACACTGGCTATCGCTTCAATTACACAAAATTGAACCCTGCTAACGGCTAACAAATTCAACCTGCTGAGGAAGCCCCACATTGCTGTTTATCTCCAAAAAGACAGACAGATGGCATCCAACAACAAATCCCTGTACCAATGAAATTAGCAACAAAATACCCAATCCAAAATTGTAAGTTTCCTTCAGAAAAATAGGAAATATTCAGTATTACCAAAGAATGTCTGCCAAATCTATTTCCACTCCCCTTCATCCCATATTTCCCCTTGATGGGAGCTGTACAAAGAAAAACATGTCTTCCATCCCAAATAAAGGTATAAATGACTCGGACACAAGGCAAGAGCTTTGACCAAAACAGATTCTGAGTTTTGGTTGTCTACCTAGTTCAATAGCTTTCTATATTTTTCCTCCATCATTTTTAGTGGACATAAGGGCATCTTGTATCTCTTCCACGTTGCAGTTTGATGTGTCTGCCCAACTTTGGCAACTAGTCCTTTGTTCAAATTTTCAAGTTTTGTTACTCATGCAACTTCTAGCCTACAGCTCTTTTGTGCCTCGGTTTCTGACAGTAATCGCATCAAAGACTGTCCTTATGTGTAGCTTTCTTGTCCCTAAATTGGAGCCAGATTTAAAGGTGGTTGTAGCCAAGTTTTCCGATATAGGAGCCCTGGAGCTGCCTCCCATTAGTTTAGTTCTTCGTGAAGGCATCATCTATGTTACGGAAAGCAACCCTTTCCTTGGACTTAATCTCCAGATCTTGACATAGATCTAGTCCCCAAAAAAAAGGAAAAAAGAAAAATAAATAAATAGTTGTATTAATTTGTGACACTAGGAAGAGCCTTGCTTGGTGTTGACAACCTGACTCTTTATCTCAAAATTTTGAGATGCATACTTCCCTTAGAGTAGGTTCTTGAAATTGACTCCTAAGCATCCTTAGTTGTTGATAGAAGAAAATAAATTTTTGGTTGTATAGAATGGAGTACCAAGACAGAATGAAATTTCACCTTCCCAGATATCATACATGGATCTTCCATGCATCGAGGTGCTTAGCAATACCACGATGCATTTGATCTTATGTGTACTAATAGCGAGATTCACATGATTGACCATTCCATATAGTTCCATATATTCAATTTGGATGTGTTCCATCCAGATGTTTGGATTTAAAAAAAAAAAAAGAATGGAAGGTTGATTGTAGGTTTGTTAGTAGCTGCCACAGTGCTGTCACTGTTTATTTCAGGCTTTCATAAAATATGTAAAGATCTGTTTAAATAAAGGGATAGACAAAAGCAGTGGCAATGAAAGCTGCAAAGAACACCACAGCAATGAATGCTGGATAGCAACAATAAAGGCTTCAAAAAGGGATAGTTTCCAAAACTATAAGAGGCTGATACCATTAAGAATGTCAGGAGACGGAAAATTTCTGTTTAAATAAATAGAGATGCAAGTTTTAAACACTGTACATAAGAGTTCATTAAATCTGTAAATAAGGTAACAGATAAAATGCCAGATTTCTAGGATTTGGAAATAATCCACTAGTTGTTACTATCTAAAGAAGTTAACAAAATTAAAAAAAATATGGAAAATAAAGCTAATGGACAAGTAAACTCAGATCTGCCAATACTTCCAATATTTCATCTTACTTTACGTGTAAACTTGTGTTTGATTTCTGTGTTGTATTTGCCTCTTAAAGAGGATTGTAGTGCACCACTTGATTGTCCACAGTAAATCATTATTTTAGTCTCTGGCCAGAGAGTAGGAGAAAATAAAAACTCTTGCTGGCATTGCATTGCACGCGATCAGCTGCTATGTTTCTCGTCTTTTGATTTCAGGAAAGGCGATTAGACTTCGATAACTTATCTTGTCACATCATACAATTCTTGTTTCCAGTCATTCGGCTAATTATTATTAATTTTTTTTTTTTTGATAACCGTGGATGTCCGGGCCAGCTTGCGCACACCTCGACTAATCCCACGAAACCCTGAAGTTTATGGCCGAATACTCACCTCAGTGGGACTCAAACTGGTGACCATTGAGGAGCAAACCTAATGACTGACCAATTGAGCAACCTCTCAGGATTAGCTAATTATTATTAATGAAGTTGATATTCATAACAATTAGCCAAATTTAAGGTAAGAATTTATCTTCGCAAAAGAACTTTTGTTACTATTATACTAAAATATTATCCTACAAGATTTCAAGTAGTTATCTAGAGAACTTACTAGTTAATTTGAATAAAATGCTCATTCTTAATATGGTCAGATCCCTCAAATTATTTCCTATAGGCATCACTAGGTTCCTAAGATCAACAATTAACTATTCGACTATAGGGTTTTTTCTAATTTGGCTTTAGAAGATATTCTTGATTAGGAAATTGGAGCTTTGAAGCTGTTAACAGATTAATTTAAGAACCCACAAATAATAACGACCCAGATGGAAATCATCTCTAATACTTCAGTTAACGTGATATTTTATTCAGGCCCCCCATACCGAAGAAGTGCCAATTAAAGGTGAAATAACAAAGTCCAGATACAAAAGTCCCATCTCAACAACTAAGTGTGAATAGCCAAAACAAACCTTAGAAGGCTAAACTATCATTCCACGAGGTGATGTCGTTATACAGTTGATTTTGGCACACAAGATTTTGAAAACTTGAGGCCAACCAAATTCAATGAGAAGAATGAAACGTCGAGATATTCTAAAAGACACTTAACGATATCACAATATACTGTGAAAACATGGGATAGAAGTTGCTTGAGTTACAGATACCAAAAATTATTTTCTTGGAAGATCAACTAATAACAGATATGGCTTTAAAATTTTGCTGAGTTAAAGGTAAGCGGGCAATTAAAAAATAGGAGAAAAGCAAAAAAAAATCACTGAACATAGTTATTCAGTTGAAAGACCAGAAGAGATTTGATTTGCTGAAAAAAAAAATTCTCAAATGCTATAGTACGAGGACAATAATGAGAACAGATGAATTCCTTGTTTTCTTACAGAATATTCTTGAAAGGATTACCTCTCGAAAAGACCCAGCTTAAGAATTACATCAGCAAGATTGGAATTGGCCTTTCCAACTAGTTGAAAGAGCTTTTTTCGCTCCATTGCAAAAGTTCCAGTTTTCTCCATCCCACGATTGATGTCAGTAAATTCTGCAACCATTCCATCAACCTGAAAGAGCGCACATATAACTCCACAAGATATAACCAATAGAGTAGCACCACCATATGGGTGAAACATGGATGTTGATAGGATACCTACCTGACGCACATAGTAGTCAAGAGCAATACTTTGACCAAGAACACTACCAATAGTACGGATCCCATCAATATCTAGGTATTGCAGCATTATGTAATCCAATCCACCTTGCATCCATGTGTTCAATGTTGGCTTCTCTCTCACCTCATACTCTATTTTTTTCCATAAGCATAGAGAAACTCATCAGATTGGAGAGGAGAGATACAGAAGTGGCCAACAAAGATACACAACAGTGTGTTATCAAATGCTTATATAGGTTAATGAAAATATGAGCAAATTCAAGTACCAATTAATATGCATATTTGATTCCAGATGCATATCTGGGCTAAGATCCTAATAACACACAGATAAACTGTTGAACATCTGACATACCTATTTTCTGTGATTGTCATCAGTCATCTATGATACTATAAATCTTGTAATCAAAATGAGTTGGACAGTAAAATGTGCAACACATCACTTTACTACTTCTCTTGGATATGAAATTAATATATATATTTATTATTATTTTTTTCTTTTTTTAAGCAAGATTATTAGGCTTTGAGGCCAGCTTTAGCAGGGTGTTGAGAAGAAAGTTTAAATCAGTTATTAAAAACTGGGCATAAGTTTGACACCAGAATATGGGCATACCGTCCTTTCTCATCTCAGGGAGCAATCCTGAAGCATGTCTTTCAACAATTTTTAGATATCCATCGACCTCATGATCACGGACGTTGAATAAGACAATTGAACCATACTGAAAAACTACCATGTAACAACAATCGCTTCCACTTAAATTAGCACCCAAGCCCTGAAACCACGTATCATTTAGAAAGATTTTTAGGTATATCGTTAATCAAGTCTTTATCTAAAGAAGTACTAGCATAATATTATTGACATATTATTAAAATTAATGAGCTACAGAATGATGAATGCTCACTATTTCTAGAGAAAGAAGATTCGTGAAGGAAATAAAAATGGCAAGTTAACTAGATATAAGAGAACATATTAAACCAGAGAGCATTCAGTAATGAGTTTTTGTTAATACAAAAGAATCATAACTCAATTTGATAAGTAGCTTCACCAAATTGATCTAAGGTGCAAAGAAGAAGGATCTTCCCATTAGTTAGAAAAGGCCAACTCCCTCACCCCTTCAACAATAGATGAAGACGGGGTGGATCAATAGGTATTAGACCATAGAAAAGACAAAGCATATTATTGCATCGGCATATTGATGCAGAGTTCAGTCTACGTAGGGAAATGTAGCCAGTAGATATGGTTAACTACAAATACAATTACTACCCGTACTGAAGGCTTACAAGCTTCCAGCTAACTAGAGGAAGAATAAAGAGATTGTATCAACAACCCCTCGTTCTCCGATATTTTTGCCTCTGTTTTTCAACAATGAATTTATGTTTTCTATTGGAAAAACAAAAGGAGTATGGTATACAGATTCTATTTTGCAGTATGCATGCATAAGTGCGAATGCATTTTCATTTTGAGAAAGGGAGATAGGGGCCATCTGCAAATTACT
This sequence comes from Fraxinus sp. D2006-0159, assembly GCA_903798375.1. Classification (NCBI taxonomy): domain Eukaryota; kingdom Viridiplantae; phylum Streptophyta; class Magnoliopsida; order Lamiales; family Oleaceae; genus Fraxinus; species Fraxinus sp. D2006-0159. Next base: position 6,689 of record CAIGRQ010332193.1, read on the forward strand.
ACAAACTCTAAAACCAGAGCACATTATACAGAATTAATAGAAAAACCCTTCATATTTTGTACAATTAGCCTTCCGCAAAATGCCTGAAAAAAAAATATAGTACACAAATCCATATAACAATATGGATTATACATATTTTAGTCCATAAATCTTCGAAAAGTAAAGAGTTGACCATTTCCAAGAACTGAGTCTATTTAAGCAAGTTAGTCTCAAGCTAAAAAGTAAACAATAATAATTTGAAATGCTGGTTTGATAAAAAGCTGTTCGATACAAAATTATCTACAATGGAGGAGGGGTTGAAGGTATGAGTTTTTTTGGACTGATTACACAAGTAAACCGGTAGAGAAGCAACTAATTCGCAACAGGACATATTTAAAAGTTAGTTTCTACATCACTGAAATGAAGCAAAGAATACTGATCTCTGCAAAAATACAATATCAGCTACGTACTCATCAGCACTTCAATTAATAAATATGTACGTCACATTAGCATTGACAAGGGGTGGTTGTTTTCCTTGATCACAACTCACAAATATGTTAGAAGTTGAAAGATCTTTACATACCAGCTATACTTATATTTACAATAACATCGTAACTTTGCCCCCATAAGGATGGAGTTAATATTCTCTTGATCTTTTATTAGGTCATTCCATAACCTACCCACCCAAACAGATACAGATTTCTATTACAGATCTATTGATCCTCTATCATTATACAAAGAAGAATTACTCTAATAAATCAAGTTTGTAGATTTCACACACTTTCAACTATATACTACTTTAAATAATATTCCTTTTGTTTATATAGTTGTTTTAAATCAAGTGCTTAATGTCATCAACATGCATTGTTAAATAAAACAAATTATACATCAAAGACATGTAATTAATTCAATAAAAAATGCTAATCTCTTCCAAAAATATTATAAATATAAACTGCAAAAAGAGAAAAAAAAAGAAAAAAGAAAAAGAAACTTGCATTAGGCTCGGGCTTCAAGTTACCAAATCTCATAACCACGTAATTTGTCATTCGAGATGAAGGGGGAATAAAATTCTGCTTATTCCTCTCCATTAAGGTCCTCAAATCCACACTGCAACACAATCCCAAAACAATATAATAATACTCGCAAAGCATTTTAATTAGCAATAAAATACAAGAAAATTTAAAGTAATACATATTTATATACTCCGCCAATTTCCTTTTTTTCTTAAAAATAAAGTGTAATTTAAAACCCAAACCTAGTGGAGAAAAAAAATGCCCTAACAGGTATGGGAGCCTTGGAAGTTTCATTACATTCATCCTCCTCTTCCAAAACGTCTAATTCCTCGATCAAATTTACACCTCCCCCAATTTCCGAGCACGAAACGGTGTCTGTCCAGTCCACGGTGTTGGCAGAAGAATAAATACATTTGGGCACAGAAATCCCAGTATTCCGCCTCAAAAGAGACACCCTTTGGAAGCAGCGGGAGGAAATTGATTTCGAGCGGAAAATAACAGAGAAGGAAAACTGGGTACTGGGATTGGTTTTTTTGCAGAGAATGGAGGAAAAAGTTCGTGTGGAATTGAAAGGAGAAAATACGAAGGCTGACGATATGCTCTTGCCGCGGGATGTTAATGTTATGAACCTCATTTTTCAGCTGCTGTGTGGCTGCTGTTTGTACGTGTCTTCCACTATCCGAGGCTGGACTAGAGGAGGAAGTATACGAAGGGGTGTCAACTGTGGCACAACAAAATACCTGAAGGCCAAGACCATGAATATAGCCCGTTGGGAAGATAAAAATTAGTTTTTTTAAAAAAAAAAATCATAAAAATTAATAAAGCTCTTGTTTGGGCCACATTCTTTTTTTCATTCTCATTCTTCTACTCATTTTCAACCACACATTCTCTAATAAAATAATATTTTCCTTCACATCAATAACTTTTCCTTCTTTTTCAACCACATACTTCCCATCACATCAACCAAAAAAATGCATTCTTTTGAAAATAATGTGCACCAAACGGGGGCAAAATGTATAATTGAAAAATTGTTCCCATAAAATATAATATTAAGATTAAATTTAGTTTAAATTTTAATTAACTTTTTTAACTAAATCAAACGTCATCATAATCTTAACTGGTTGATTGTGACATCATTTTTCAAAAAATCACGAGTATAAGTTTAGCCTTTGTTTGGGAGGAATTTAAAAACCGCTTATGTGTGTGTGTGTGTGTGTGTGTGTGTGATGAATAAATGGATATTCTTTTGATCTATTAAATATGTTATTTAAAATGAAATTCGAGTGTTTATAAATGATTTATATAAAAAACTTCAATGTAGTTTTTAAATTTATAAGAATTGCTTAATTATATTTGATCTTCTACCTAATATAGCGTGGAATTCTAAAAATGAAAATGGTAAAATGAGAGTTATTTCAAAGCCTTGTATTTTTTAATACATGTAATGTAAGTTGACATAATTAAGTGGAATGATTACCAAATAAGCAATTTTCTCCTATTACAAAAATTATAACCTGAAAAGGGAAAGGTGGAGTTTAGGGCATCTCCAATACATTTTATACATATAGATTATGTGCGACAGGTAAATAGAAGACTTTTAGTTTCATGACATTGATTTCTAATGAATAAATGGTCAAGCTCAAAACTGGTCTCCAATGCTTTGAATCTAAAAGTATCTCCAATGCAACAGTAAACTATTAAAAAACTTGTCACACAAGTAAAAATAGACGGTGTTTAAGAAAAAAACTTTTCCCATGCAATGATGATGGACTCTGTCAAGTTGACAGATAGGCAAAATCATAGACAATATCTAGACAGACATCTAGATGTAGAAGCTATGTTAGACATGTTGAATCATTAATTTAATTCAATATGTTTTTATTTTTAAAATATTAGATTTTCTTTCTCTTTGACTCAATTTTATTATCTTTATTTTGATGTCAATAAGAGACACGAAAGAGGGAATATTGGTATATATATGGAACCTATTGGAAGTTAAATGTTACTTGATCGCCTATTCATTAAATAGCGTCGACTAAAAATTTGTCTTTTTAAATGTCATATAGATTGAAATCTCGGAATGAATTGAATATGCTCTAAAATCACATCTAAATTTGGATTTAAAAAAATTAATTTTATTGAATCATCATGTCTAGACGGATTTCTAGACATTGGTTATTTTTTCATTTGTCACATCAATTTAGTGGCGTTCCATGCGACTTGTATTGAAGAAATTTTTTTTTTTTTTTTTTTTTGAACAGTGTCTTTTTATGCTTACGTGACAAATTTTTAAAAAAAATTAATTTTATTGAATCATCATGTCTAGACGGATTTCTAGACATTGGTTATTTTTTCATTTGTCACATCAATTTAGTGGCGTTCCATGCGACTTGTATTGAAGAATTTTTTTTTTTTTTTTTATGAACAGTGTCTATTTATGCTTACGTGACAAATTTTTAAAGCAATTCATAATTGCATTAAGATATTTATGGAAGATTTACTTATAGAAATATGATTTCACAATTAAGTCTATAGTAATTTAGATTCGTGAAAATTGCAAACTTATTTGGAAATAATTTGAATTCTATTTTCACATATATTTTCCAGGAAAATTGTAAATCGGTTTGGAGAAAGAAAATCCATATCTTGCTTGCAATATTATGTTAAAAGGTAACGGTCCTTATTGATAAGATAAAAAGTATTTAAAAATTTTTCTTTTTAGTATGACATTGCTAGGCACGCGTTGGAAAATAAGGGTCTTGGGTCATCCATGTGGAGGTGACCTGACCTGCAAGACAAGTGGGTTGGAGGGAATAATTTGAACTTGGAATTCAAACTTTCAATTTCCTATAAGCTCCCATAACTCCCCACATAACCTCCAATTAAGGAAAATTGAGAGAGAAACAAATTGCAATATGGTGAGATTTGTAAGGAAAATATGATCAAAATTGAAAGGTACATAAAACCACTATTTTGATATGAAAACTCAAAAAAATTGGTACTAGGTTGTGGTTAATAATCCCCTTTCATTGTAATTGAGATTCAGGCCATTGAAGTATAAGAAAATTAGAGATTTGGAGTTTTGGAAAGTAAGGTGATTCAACCATTTAAAGGATCTTAGAATTCATCATTTCAAATTAGCATTTTGATATGAAATTTATGTTCAAGTATACTTCCAATTATTACATGGCATCAGATTCTTAAAGGTTGTTTTCCTTGCATATTACATGTTGAAAATGGTTTGATACGATGAAAATGCAAGTATACAATTTTTCGGCAAAGCTCGAAACCTTTAATGCCAAGTTATATAATACTATGTTACCATGTAGAACATGCTTGCAAAATTTGACGTTGTTTGGATTTGTATTTTGGAAGAAAAATTGAGCCCTAGTTGTAAATTTTAAAACTTCATCGCATGATAAATTTTTCTACCAGTTCAAGCTGCCCATTTGGTATTGTTGACACCCTAAAAATGCAGTTCAAGATTAAAGGCCCAAAGTGAGGAGCCTAATTGGGAAGTCTAAGATAAAGGCCTAGGAAGAACCATTGATGAATATAATAGAAGCCCAAGAACAATGAGGCATCATCGCACAAACTTGCAAGATGCCCAGAGGCTGAACGAATGAAGGGTCATATGATCGCCCAGAGCGACGGTCCTATTATCGCCCAAACCTTCAAGTCACCCAAGGTTGGGCACATCTAAGACATTATGGTCATCCAATCCAGCAGTTATGGAAGCAATTATTAGACGAATTCGACACACCCCACTATTCAAGGATGGACAGTTAAAAGGCAAGAGTGATG
>CAIGRQ010332204.1:0-16133 GCA_903798375.1 Fraxinus sp. D2006-0159
TTAGAGAGTGGGTTTGACTCTCCAAATTTGGAGAGCCAAACCCACTCTCTATATTTAAATGCATTCAAAAAGTTTCAATTTTCAATGTAGAAAAGAAATAAAGTAATCTAAAGAAAAACTAGTTAAAATAAAAGATAAAGAAAAATAATAAATATTTTTTTGAAGTAGTAAAATTAAGTATTAAATATAAAGAGATTGTTGGAATACTTCAAATTTTTAACTATCTAAATTTATAGATGTTCTCCAAATGATAGAATATACTCTTTAAAAATAGAGAATCTCTTGGAGATACTCTAACAATGAACATCCTTCCCAAAAAAATATCATCGTCTTCGAGGGAGAAAAGAGAAATTGTAGCAATGTAATCACTATCCCTACATATTAATTTCGAGCAATTAGCTGAATATGCTCTACTTTTTGAACAATTTTTCTCGAGGTGTTCAAACTGTTGAAGTTTGTCAAAATAGTGATTTCTCTTTTTTTATTTTTTATTTTTTTTTCCTTCAAATCCTTGTATAATCAAGACTAAACCAAAAACACGTGTTAACCTGCCACGTACAAAAAGGTAAATATTTCGCTGTGAGCATGAGTGGTAACCTTCTAGGTCCACCAGATCTTCAACAGGTAGAGAGGCAAAACAAGACCAAAAGAAAATTTGGCAGGAGAACTAAGTAGAAAGAAGCCAACCAGTCCATCAAGTATGACTGTATGAGGACCAAGTTTCTTTATGTGCTCCTGTAGAAGGTGTTACGCCTTATTTACGACGCCCAAGGGAAAGGCCCCACGTGGTGGACCACGGGCCACGTGGAAGTCAACTAGACCGCTAAGTAATGACACTATGAGGTCAAAATGTGAAAAAAATCAAGCAAAATTGAGGCACCGCTTAAGGACGCTGAGGCCGAAGTACACTGCGGAACCACTGCCTAAGGAAACGAAGAAAGGAGTTGAAGCTTTCCACTTGGAGAACCACCTAAAAGATCTCTCTGAGGCTCTCAACTCTTCCGAAGTTCATAAAGCCAATGATGTCTCTTATGATAGATTTGAAGATCTTTTAGAAGTGATTGATATGATGTCTATAATAAAGCTCTGCTAGTGTGTCAGACTATTGTGTAGAACGGCTGACCCTCCGTCAAGTATTAATTGTATTGAATAGACAATGATATAAAGCTTTCGTTTAGGAGATGTCGCCACGTGGATTTGATCCAATGATCATCACATCAACTATAATAGTATAAATAGCTTCTCTTTGTATGTTAAAGAGGGGGGGGGGGGAATTTTGGGCATGTAAAGGAAAAAATTCTACGTTTATTCCTGAAAAATATACAAGGAGAAAGAGAGATTTATACACTTTGTTGCTCACATCTATTACAAACATAAACGATGAATACAGATCGAAGATCCAATAAGTGGTTATAATCGTTTCATATCATATCTTTCCTTCCACATATTCAGATTACAAAGAAAAAGTTATTTTAGGGAACCCGCTGAGCAATCGTTGATAGCGCGATTGTCGTCATTGCATAACCGCTGGTGTTCAAACATCACTGTCTCTTGTCGGTAAGCGCCTCTTGCTTCCATTCAAATTTGACTACCATCAACATTCTGGTAGAAACGCGCCGATCAACGCTTAACGTGGAAAGAGTGAGCCGGCATCTATTTGCATTATTGTTTGAGGTCTACAGAAGAAATAAGGAGCATCACTTCGATTAGAGGAGATGGATGAAAACGATGAGTACACTACTTTCTTCGAGACGATCAAAGCATTTGGGGGGCCTAGCAAATTTCCAATGTAAAAAATGTTGAAATTCGTGGAAGAGGCAATCCCATCGACCACGCCCAAGAACTATCTCAGCCGTTTTAACTAGGAAATGGTTGTTATGAAAAGCCTTCCACGTGATACAGTTTTTCAGGCTTTAAGGTTCGGTTTAGATACAATGACTTATTATTGGATACACGTGCATAATTAAGTAACCAACACGTTTGACAAATTGGTGGATTTAATCAAATAGAGATCAACATTTAGGAAATGATAAGGTCGGATGATTCACAAATAGAGGCATCCCCGGACGGATAGAGGGAAGAAACAAATGCCAAGTTAGAGGGCTCCAACACCTCCTTGATCGTATGATCGAGATAAATATTGGCCGAGTTGATACATGGCCCAACAAAGAAGACAAGGTTATGTGAATCCACTCACCTAAAGCTTATGAGATGATCCAAAATAATCTCACTCTGATTCTTGAAATTCGACTTGGTGATTCTAACTCAATTGCACAAATAAGTTAACTAAAGGTTGACCGGTTATTCGACATCTCTTATGTTGGTCCCAGAGTCCACAAAGAACAAAATTTAAAGCAATAAATCGTAGAAAATAAAGATGAACACAAGGATTTTTCGTCCAAAAGGCCCGGATGTTCAGCCTTCGGCCTACTCATCCGTTGAGCATCCACACAAAGGGATAAAGCTCTAGTCCACTAAAATAACCAAGAGTCGGATTACAATGTATGAAGAAATCAGATATTTCTTCAATTTGTTCTCGCCTCAAATCATTCAGAATATACACAATCTCACAAAGAACAGATCAAGTGTTCTTACTGCTTTATCACTAAGAAAATCTACAGAAATCACTCAGATTTACAAACGGCAAAAAGCAAGAGACGACCTCTAACCATACATAGAGAAAGTCTCTCAAAACACTAAACATTTTTTAGAAAATGAAGCTTCGAGAATCATTTAAGGCAGGGAGAGCAAACAACTTCAGCCAACGGTGGAGATCTGGCCAAGTGTAGGGTCAGATCACAAAGCCAAAATTAATTAATAAGGAGTGAAATTGCAAACACGATTTTACAACCAAGTAATAACATTTGGGCCAAAGATCCAGTTCCAACACTGGCCCAACACAATTAACTGGGCCACAGAATTATGAGGCAGTCCAATATGTATATAACATCTTACTTATGGATATATCCGAGTCAAGGTGAGGTTTTAGTAGGAAAAGAAATTAAAAATCTTTCTCTTGAGTTATTGACAATTCGACAAGAGGTAAGAGAGGAGATGGCACCTGTGAAAGAAGTGGTGACTCTTTCATAGGGCCGGGCTGGCCTAGGTTGGCAACCTAGGCCATTGCATTGGACATCAATTCTTAAGGGGTCTCAAAAAATTAAAAGCTCAAAAATTCAAAAAAAAAAAAAAATCATTTCATTTTTGAGTTGGGTCATTTATTCAATTTAAAAAACATGACTAAATAATATGGTGGACTAAATAAGAGGCCCAAAACACGAACACTTACATCCTCAATGATCTTAATTTTTTTTTTTTTTTTTTTAAATCTCTCATAGTTTTTTAGTAAGCTTATAATTTTTTTAAAAAAATTATTTTTTTATGAAAATTAAAAATAAGTTTTTTATTTTAAAAAGGGATCATTTAATTTTTCAAAAATAATATAAAAAGTTTAATTTGAATAGAACATGAATGATACTAAAGAGATCGATACGACTATAGAAAATTATATTTAAGAATTTCGTAAAATTTTGTCGCCTAGAGCCTCAAATTTCTTAAGAGTCATCCTCGCTCTTTCAAGACCAATCAATCCCACCGAGAAGCGTCATCGTAGTCCACAAGCGGCATTAGCATTGGGGGTTGTCCACAGGACAAAGCCATCCACAATTTGATCCTATGTGATGTCATTTGATGGGAAAATAAATTAGAATATGCAACGATTAGTTCTAAAGAGGTAGTTAGCATCATTGAGAAGTGTATAGAAGCATTGTTTATCGACTAAAGATTGTTATCACTCCCCAAGGAACTATTTATTCTTCTAAAGACGATCATGAAGATCAGTTTTGATGGTTTGAGGAGACTCGTTTTGGAGGCTATGACATTCGATTCTTTCCATGAGATGTTGGGAGCTATATTGACTCTAGGTACCATTTCGTTGCAAATTAAGCATATGGGCAACGCGAAATTTGTTGGGAAGATTTCAGAGACAATTATATGCAAGGAAGGATGATCGAGTGCAATATTGCAGGGAAATGCCACGTGACATATGCACACAGAGATTTTGTCTGAATTCAATGTATTGGTCCTTGTCGATGTGATCTATGCCAAACTATTTATAAATACCCGATTGATTTTCTATAATGTCCTCTTTTTTAGGCAGTTATCGCACACACAATACAAATTGTTCAAATTGATATTAATGTCCGTTTAATTGCAAATGTGAAAAATGTGTAAAAAAAAATGTTTTACAGGGAATTAATTTGTCTATAAATTATTTTACTGAAAATTATAATTAATTGTGTTTTATTGATATAATTTTTCATGAAAAATATTGAAAGTTTGGTGTCCGTTTGATTTCGTTTTTTATGAAAATAGTGATAATTTTTTTCTATCATTGGGTCTAGAATTTGTTCCAATTGCAAATAAATAAATAAATAAATTATCATACCGAATATCATTCGTTTAACTTTTTTTGCATGAAAATTGTCAATAAAAGTGATAAATTTTTTTACCATTGTATCTAGATTTTTTCTCAATTGAAAAAAAAAAAAAGAAACAACCTGAAATTTTTTTTCCCACCAAAACATCAAGAATTTATTTTCCTCAAAAATAGTGAAAAATTTTTTGCCTATCAAACACTACAAAAGTTGGAAAATGAAAAAAATCTTCCATTTTTAAAAGTGATAATTTTTTTCTATCATTGAGTCTAGAATTTGTTCCAATTGCAAATAAATAAATAAAAAAATTATCATACCGAATATCATTCATTTAACTTTGTTTTGCATGAAAATTGTCAATAAAAGTGATAAATCTTTTTACCATTGTATCTAGACTTTTTCTCAATTGAAAAAAAAAAAAGAAACAACCTGAAATTTTTTTTCCCACCAAAACATCAAGAATTTATTTTCCTCAAAAATAGTGAAATTTTTTTTGCTTATCAAACACTACAAAAGTTGAAAAATGAAAAAAATCTTCCATTTTTCATGAAAAATATGGCGAATCAAACGGAACCTTAATTATCATAGAATCGTCATTGTTACAATGACAAAAGATATAAGATATATCATCAAATGAGCTCGATCGATCAAGCGTATGACTACAAAGTCGGGTTGTGCCTCCACTTGTTGGACTATACTAGATTACGATGAACACACCATTCTCCTAACCGTCCTAGCTAATTGAAGGTATACAAAACAAAACTAATAAAATTAGCATGACCCACCTACACAAATGGGTATAGCCTAATCCAATCCAATTTGAATTAATCTACTTGTATCGAATTCCTTGACAACTTTGTTGACATAATGCCACATAGCAGTCCCTATTGGGGGCGCCTGCGGAGGGCCCGCCGCAGGCGCCTCCCAATAAGGGGCCGCCATGTGACATTATGTCAAAAATCTTGTCAACCCTTTAAATATAAGTAGCATGATTGATCCAATTTATGGTATTCCCACACGATCCAAACGAGACTGAAAATTTATAAAATTTCACCGATCCTATAATTAACTGACACGTGTTTCTGTGTCAAAATAATTATCCTAATCTTACACGTGTCCATTGACCCCTTCGTTATAACGCAACCCAGCCATATGGGAAGACACGTGTCCTAGAAGGACCCATTCTTTGACTTATTCTAGAACTAGAAAACAAATAAAAAAAGCAAAACTCAAACCGCCGCATATGCCACACGTGGCAGAATACTAGCCGTTCATCTACGGCTACTCCTCCTGATCCCAACTTCTCGCATTTCTTTCACGTGTATTTATAGGTGAGTAAATTATGGAGGAAACACAACGTTATCATTTTTGATTTTTCTGTAGAGAGAAGTTTGTAGAAGAAAGAAGTTCATCCAAAATCATTTCTCAGCCATTAACGTAAAATTATAATTGAATTATTACTTTTTTGTAATAGAAAAAGTAATTTTTTTGGCCAACCTATTGTTTTTCCTGTGAATTTATGCTATTTTTAGGAAACTCCATTTTCGTCGTCGTTATATTTTCCTACTTTTTGAGGTTGAAGCACCTGCAAATTTAACCACAAGAAAAAGAAAGAAATCCTCTTCTTTTCTGTTTATGATTTGCTTGGGTTTGCAAAATTCAAATTACCAAAACCCAGATCAACAATTAATAGTACTGTGTATATAAAAACAAAGTTATTATCCAATTGATAAAGTTGGTGGAATCTGAATCTTCAAGAAGAAAAACAGCAATGGTGAACAAGGCAAGCGATTCTTCCACGACCTTGATGCTGACCTCAGGTGCCGTCATCTATCTCGCTTAAAATCTCAAGTTTTAAGAGATGGGTATTCATTTAAATCTTGTATTTTCCAGGTGCAAGTGGAAGAATCAATGCACTGGTATCTCTAAGTGCTTTGAGGAGCCTATGGCTGATAATCCATGCTTTTGTATTGCTTCTGTTGTTTCCATTTCGCGGGAGGTTTTATATAACGTCTGCTGAAAAAGGCGGTGGCAGTGGTGAATCGAAGGAGGAGAAATCCTCATCACAGGGAGGAGGAGTGTTGGTGATAGTGCCGAGGAAGAGCGGCGGCGCAGTGGATAAGGAGGTGGCGGCGAGAAGGGCGTTGGCGATTAAGAGGGTGTTGGAGGATAATGACGGCGATGAGACGGTGAGAGAGTTTTCATTGTTTGTTACCTCAAGAGGCGACACCATGTTCACGCAGTCTTGGACTCCAACCAAGGTTAAAGTCAGGTAATTCTATTTTTATCACTTTTTAAATAGTAACTTTTAAGCAGCGTGCCAGCGTCATCAGATACAGGCCCCAGATTATGCTTGAACGCCTTTTATTCTTTTAAAACTTTAAAAAGCGTGGAAAACCGTCGAATGTTTAACCCAAGTGTGTATAAGCTGTAAGCGCATTCGAATTTATCTGGGTGGCGAACCAGGGGGAAGGCGTCACTTCTCAGGATTAGTTGGGCGAAGCTTGTATTCGCTTGAACACCTGAGTCTGAAAAAAAAAAAAAACCTATTTAAAAAGCTTTTAGATAAGTAGTTAGCTGAAATGCATTTGGTAAATGGTAAGGTTGAATAAGGTTGAAAGCCTTTCAGCTTTATCTCCTAGAAAGAAAAGTATGGTAACATCAAAAATATTTCAATGCTAGAAGAATCGCTTTCTAAACTTAATCAAACAGGATGTCAAACGGTTCCAAATTTATCGATGATCTTAACGATGATACGCAATTTCATTTTATCTAGTACAGCTTATTTCTGCTGTAAAATTCTTCTTGTTTCCATCGAATGCTTAATATTCTGAAAGTGACAATTCAATCATCTAGTACAGAACATAAATGAGGTATGTTTTGTCCACATACCATATAGTTTTGATGTTACTGATAAAAATTATGTGCATGTTCAGAACTATAGAGGGAATATTTTCAGACAAGAGTAAGAAAAAAATAATAGTGCTTTTGCACCTAAGAATTGTACCGCATCCCAAGAGGTGCAAAAACCTATGTTCCTTTTTGTAAGTGTGTGACACTTTCGACTCTAATAATTTGTGGCAGGGTAAGGTCATGGGGAAAGGTAAAGATATTACATTATAGAGACAGTTGTTCGAATTGCAAGTTGGTTCTCAATTTTTAAAATGGGACCATTTGTGCTATTATTTAAAAGTTGAGGAACTTATTGCAAGAAATAAACGTGGGGTGATGAAAGTTCGGATTGATGTATAGGATGGAGACTGTAGCTACAATACTTCAATTAAAAGTGAGGACAGAACGATATTTTCACCTAAAAATAGTATATTATGTTTCATGTGACTTTAACTCTCAAATGTATGAAATCAGCTTACTTGAGTTGAGATTTAAGTTCAACGTTAAGGAGCCATCAACTATATAGAAGATTGGGTGCCCACTTCTACATTTTCGGTAGGTTGGGTAGTGCGACTTGAGAAATATCGAGAAAGGTATTTTGGGAATCAGTCCGATTCTATTTCTATTCCTTCTGTTTAAAGAAAGGAAGGATCCCAAAGAGAATGGATTATGGGAATGTGTGAATTGAACTATTGATTGGTCAAGATATACGTCTTTACCACATTGGAATTCACAACCAAATATGTTGTCGCGGAAGCTCACTCCAAGGTTCGTCAAAACGGTGTTTTCTTGGCTCAGTTTCATGTTACCTCTCTACCAAACTACCAATCCAAATGGCTCTAACCCACAACCAATATATTCACCTATGCTCCTCAGTATCACCCACAAAGGACAAGATAATGGTGATGATTTGCAAACCACAAAGGCAAAGAGAAAAAACCAGTGAAAGGGATACAAGAGAAGACCAAAAATGGAGGAGGAAGCTACTCAATGAAGGCAGCCATTTTTAACCCAATAGGGCAGCCACGGTTTCTCTCTTTCTTACACAAATCACACACTTTATGGCTAGGGTAAAGACACCATATATATAAGCTAGGTTAGGCTTTAGTTGGACCAATAAAAAGCTTAAATGGGTCAAGATTCAAAGCCACCCAAGAGGTAATATATATGAGCCGTAAGCAACATTAATTCTTTAAGCTACTTCCAACGACTTGCGTTGCTTTCGGGTTGAACCAAGACTTGGTTGTTGGTAACAATTTAATCCAACATTTACATCATAACCCGAGATTTATTGAGTATCAAAACCCAACATATGTCTTTATTTCAATCGTCGAATAAGCTCTACGCAGAAGATAGGTTGTTTTATTGACGAGATTCTTTTCTGTTATTAGATTTAGATTTGAATCATGTTGTACATTAGCAGGCTCCGTTCCAATATAATAAGTGAAATGGATAAAGTAAGACATGATATACATGTGGTCATGTCTAACAAGTTAAGTTTTGAGGTCGAGCGGTTCAATAGTTACCTAGTGCTACCTTTCTGTTTTGGTAGTTGCATAGATTTTCTATTTGATATCTATACTTCTTTTTCCAATTTTTATTGTTGGATGAAAGACTGATTATATTTGTCATCGTGTGTAGGGGACTTCTTGTTCTTATGCATGGCCTGAATGAACACAGGTATACAAAAATGCACATTTTTATTTCAGCCGATGCAATTTTCAGTTCTTTTTCCTGCTTAACACATGTAATTTTTTTCACAACAGTGGAAGATACAGTGATTTTGCCAAGCAACTTAATGGATATGGCATCAAGGTTTATGCAATGGATTGGATTGGTAAGTTAATAATCATTATTTTTCGGTAAATAACCTAAAAAATGTGTAGATTGTACTGCATGGTAAAAATCTAAAGGTACGTGGATATGCCGTTCTAGACTGGACCATACAATGGATGGACAAGACTTTGACTTCACTTTCCTTCTTAATGTTGTCTATTTCTCCTTATTAAACATGCTATAATAGTAGGTGCTCGACTATACTGGTGAACTTCACGCAGCATGTTGTAAAACTAGGTTGAATATGTCTCATAATTAGTTCTGTTCTTCTTGGTGGGCATTCATTTTGTCTTGAATTAGTTCTCATCTGTTAGGTACGGCGTCTGCAGTTTTTTCTTACACCGAGATAATGGAAAAAGTTATATTTTTAAGATCAAGCTCGCTAACTATTCGGGCGGATGGAAGGCTGTGATTACATTTTCTAGTTATATACCTATTGGAATGAATAGGTAACTTTTGCTGCAGTATATGGACCTTTACTGCTAATTCTATCATGAAAACATAGACAATGGCCTATTGCACCACAAGTTTTATATTTTTTGTGTCATTATTTTTGTCCCTTTCAATATACTCGTCATCGGATTTTGACAGACTCTGAAGGTTGTTATACGCTGTCTGCATTTCGACATTAATGTGTATATGGACAAAATAATGTAGCATAATGACACAGAAGACCAAAAGCACAGAATAATGTAGCATGCAAGGAAAATCTATTTTATGCGACTTGTTTTGCTCGTTTCTTTCCTTTAAAAACAACCTAGTTGAATCTATTTTGTGGAATAGATACCCATATAGTCAACTATGCATATATATTTGGATGTGCAGGGCTTGAATGTATTTCAATCTGGACGCTATTGGTGCAAAACAGTAACATGTAAAGCACTCATTCATAAGTAAGCTTGTTATTTGAGTCTTTACATCGACCTAGTGTATACACGAATGGTAGACGGAGGAGGAGTCGTGCTTTCTAAATCTGAATCTTTCAGCGTTCTTCGAGATATTAACAAATCATGTGAGTCAGTAAGAGGAGCTGTTCAACAGCCAGTGATAGAATGGGTCTTTTTTGGCTAAATGAAATGATTGAGCTTTGCATGAATAAGTTTTAGGTCTCAATATTAGCACTGGCGTCTATTACCATATATTCATATTATTGAAGAATTAATTGGCCTATGAATTAGTATTCAAAACATTCCGCAACATTTTACCTTTTTCCAGGACATGGTGGAAGTGATGGACTGCATGCCTATGTGCATTCGCTTGACGATGCTGTGGCCGACATGGTATGTTCTAATATTCATGTATATAATGCCAGATTAGACACTTGCAGCAAACAAAAGTCATACATAAGCACTCTTGTTTATTGATTTTTGTTATTTGTTCACAGAAAATGTTTCTCAAAAGAGTTTTAGCCGAAAATCCAAAACTCCCGTGTTTTTGCTTTGGACACTCGACTGGCGGTGCCATAGTCTTGAAGGTAATATCAAATTACAGGTCAAATTTATTGGTCAAATTTATTGTGTGCTACTTCACGAATTTCTCACGCCCCTTAATTTGTCTCTCTTTTGAATATTTAGGCAGTACTTGATCCAAAGGTGAGTGAATGTTTATCAGGCATCATACTAACTTCACCTGCAGTAGGAGTTCAACCATCCCACCCAATTTTTTCCGTAAGAATCTTTCTTTGAACACCATTTCTCTACTTTTCAGCAATCGTTGAGAGTATCTAAGCAACGGTTATGACTTATGAAAATAAGGAAATATCATTTACCAAAACCCTATTGTTCTTAATTGTAGGTGCTTGCCCCGGTATTTTCCTTCTTGTTACCAAGATTTCAGTTCAGTGCAGCAAACAAGCAGGGTATTGCAGTTTCTCGGGATCCAGAGGCACTTGTAGCCAAGTATTCGGATCCACTAGTATTCACAGGATCTATTAGGATAAGAACTGGTTATGAAATTCTTCGAATTACTTCCTATTTGCAAAAGAATTTGAGCCGGTTAACTGTACCATTTTTTGTGATACATGGAACAGCTGATTCTGTAACTGACCCGAAAGCCTCCGAGAAACTCTATGATGAGGCTTCTTCGAGTGAAAAGACGATCAAGCTCTATGAAGGGTGCTTACATGATCTGCTGTTTGAACCTGAAAGAGAAGAAATCAAGAATAGCATCATTTCTTGGTTGAACAGTAGACTGTGAAGTAATTAGGCAGTCGGGCATGTAACGGAAAAATAAATCAGATTTTGATAGCAAGCATATTTTTGACTTGCTAGTGGGAAGCTTTTGTGAAATAAACTGAGCCCGGAATTTGTCTTGATAAATGAGTGTGTTCACATTAAAATTCAAGACTGATACACTGCCATTGTGATCGGATTACCGAATAAGAAAGAATTAATGGCTGATACTGGGCAAAAATTGCCCAAAAAGAAGCTAATGTTGGCTCTGTTTCTTTTTTTGACTTTCAACTAAATTTGCTTATGAAGTGGCATTAGAACTTGGTTGGGAGAAGGGGGAATTGTTTACCAAGGATTAGTTCTTTGTTTGGTGATGGTTTGAGAAAAATCGTTATGTGCTTTTGGTACCAAAATTTATTGGAAAAAGTGTCGTTCATACGAAAATGAAAGCATTGTATTGTTTTCGTTTTCGTTTCATTTTCAAGCTATATATCTATGCAACTGCTGAAAGAAGTTGTGCTTCGCCTTCTAAAATGGGAGCCGGAGAAAGCTGGGCAGCCTCCTCATGTAGAATAGATGAGAAGTATTTATAAAACGTTTAAATTATATAGAAATGAGTTGCAGAAATAGATGAGTAATGCTAGAGGTATATAATGGTGTGTAGAATTATTTACAAATTAATGATGTGGAAGAGAGAGAGAGAGAGTAATGTTACTCAAGCAGGGTTGACATAGGGGAAGGGACAGGTGCTACGTTGGCAGCATCTGTGTAGGTAATTTTTTTTTTTCAAATTGTTCAAATACGTTATGCCACGTGTTCTCCTGTTTTTTAACCCTTCGTCGAGTTTGTTTGTGTAACATGATTAATGAAATAAAATGAAGTCAATTAATACTATTCACATCATCAATCTGTAAACCATTTTGTACATCACTATGTACAAATAACATTACTCTTGAAAGTACTTGTGGGCCCACATAAAGTGTATAAATAATTTAAGTCAACAATCATTATTTCAAAAAATTTCAATTTTCATACTCATTTTCAAACACACATTTACACAATAAATATTTTGTATTTAAAAGTGTGTTTGGTGCACATAGAAATATTTACATAGAATTAAAATTAAGAGTGTGTTTGGTGCACATTAAAATTAGAGAATGCATTTTTTTGAAGTGATGTGTGTGGTTGAAAAAGAAGGAAAAGTTAATGATGTGATGGAAAATATTATTTTATTGAAGAATATGTGGTTGAAAATGAGTAGAAGAATGAGAATGAAAAAAATAATGTGGGACAAACAGGGATAAAAAAAAATTCCATACTTTTTAACTATAAATTTTTCAAAAAAATCACAATTCTAAACTCAATTTTCTCAAAACAATGGCCATCAAACACAAGCTGAATTAGTGATAATTGTAACTATGGTCCCAAGTTTTTTACCTTTTTGCGGACTTTATTCAAACTATTTGTAACATTTACACTACTAAACCTTTTATTTTGTTGCAGCAGAAGGGCGAAATTGACGAATTTTGTCCATTCTTCGATAGTTGGATTAAAATTAAACATATTGGCCAAAGTTAAATGATAATTTTTTTTTTCTATAATGAATTAATTAAAATGATAAAATAAAAAAATCATCTCCTACCCTTCATCTTCTTCCCATAATAAAAAATAGATGGATTCAGTCCATTTTTCTATTAGTTGATCAAAATTCAATGATTTGACCAAATTTTGACAAATTTTACAAAGGTAAAATGATAAATTTATATTTTCTATAATGAAATAATTAAAATAGTTAAATAAATAAATAAAAAAAACCAATCCATATACTTCATCTTCTTTCCCAACTCAAACCCACATCACCCCACTCTATCCCCAAAGTCAACCCACCTGCCACCACTGGCCACCTCACCCCTGCCTACGACGTGGGTTAGTATGAATCGATTTTCTATCCAACCCAAACTTAACCCACACATGATTAGTTTGACCAACCCGATCAAACTTGGTCGTTTGGATTGGGTTGGTCGGTTTGGCCTTGTGCTCAAATCAATTTGGATCTGATTTATTTTTGTTAAATTTGGACCTTTTTTTTTAAGTTTGAAACAACTTGAAAATTTTCGTTACTTGACATATATAAGGATTTTTTCTAAAAAAATAATAATGTATAAATAAGTTTGAAACTATGAAGCATTTTCATTTTACAATTTTTTTTAAAAATTTTATTCATTTTATTATCACATCCTTAATTTTTAGTTTATCGTCAAATTATTTTGTATTTGTACATAGTATTCATGCCAGTCGACATATGTATAAAAAAAAAAAAAGGACGTTGTGGAGGTGCAATGGCTTGCGACGATGAGAGAGAACGTAAAATAGTAAGTTGTAAAAATCCGAAAACCTTGGATATGTTTTTCTTGTCCGTTGAAGTAAAATGAGAGGAATTCGGGAGAAGAAAATTGAAGCGAAGTTGGTGGTGGTTGTGGGTTTGGTGGCGGCCAGTGGGTTTCCTGGAAGGGCAATTCCCTGAGTACAGGGAATTGTATTACAGGGCGCCGAGCTGGCGGGCCCTGTACTCCTAGCAGGGCCCTTCCTGGAATTAGTGCCAATGAGGATTCTATTTTTTTTTTTTCTCATTTTGTGGCGAGGGTGAGGGGCATGGATGGGGGCGGAAGAAGGGAAAAGAAGATGATGATTTTTTTTTATTTTTTTTTTGACTTTTTAATTTATTATATATGTGATTTATTTGTACTTTTTTGAAAAAAATTGGAAGTATGATTACAATTTATTCTTTATTTTCCTTTCCTTTTTGTTTTTCAAATATAAGGGTATATTTGTCATTTAAAAATTTTTAATTGAGAAATTGATGAAAATTGTGTATTCCAAAATGAAACGTGAAAATAGGGGTTAAAATTCAAAAATTTCATACTAAAAGTCAAACGTAAGGACATTTTGTGCTAATAAACCTTTAATTATTTATTATAGAAAACATAAATTCACCATTTCACCCTTTTAAAATTTAGTTCAAAGTTGAACTTTTAATTTAAGCTTATTCATACATGCTCCTATTCAACTTATGTACTCTGGGCAGGCTTTTCCATCACTGTGATGCAGACAGATGAAGCTATTTTGAACCCCTTGGATGCTCCAACTGAGGCTCCAAATTGGCATGTTGGTGCTGATTGTTAATACTCTATATATATGCATGCAAGCGCGCGAGTGTTTCTCATTGAAACTCCTGATGCTTTTGGAAATTGTTAAACCAATTGTTAGCAGGTAACCGTCCACCGGCCAAGATTCCTGTTCCTGTTCCACCGTCACATCCAACAACGAATGATGAGGTATGTCAGAGTCAATAGTATCCATTGCCGATTTGCCAGAACTAGTTTTGGCAACAATTTGGACTTCTTAAAGATAACTTCCCTTACCATAAGATATACCTCTTTTTCAATGGCCTTCCTTTTGATGGGGAAAATGTCCATACCTATATAAGTGAAGATGACATTCATCCTCACCCTCGTCGTTCTGTACGAATTCGTTCCAAGTGTTAGTGCGAGCTCCACTTTTTACGTGAATGTATCCCTTATTTCTCAGCATTGATGTGTCATTATTAAAGATGGTGTTGGAGTTTGTCCCACATTGATAAATAATTGCCTCCCAACCTGGTATATGACCCCAGACAGCCTCTCCACTCGCTAATGGTTTTTTTTGATATGGATTCTTTAAGCGATGGAAAAATTATACTTTATTTACAAGTTAAGTATTATGTGCACTTCCTTTTTTCTTATGCTATAAATGATAAATATTTTATCTTGCACTGTCATCCTCACATCGAAATTCGACGCATATCCTCCTGCCTCCAATATATGAGCTAAACCGCACGCTGTCATGGAGGAACAAACTCTATTAGCTAGTGTTTCTATTCTTGATGCTGTGAACTTGGAAGAAAATATGATCTTTTATTTATGACAATTGCCTCAATGCTTACCTGCTTTGTTTTTTGATTAGACAGCAAATCGGCCTGAACAGCTAAGTCCTCAGGGCCATATTCTTGAAGTGGCTATTGAAGCAGCAGCAACTGCAGTTATCAATCTCAGGGACAGTTTAAATGAATGGGACAGCAAAGTGGCCATATTCGTTTTTTGTTGATTTTACCTTTTGTTTCTTTTCTTTATTATTACATTTTTTTGCTTATTCTTTTTCTGTTTGTACAAGGATCATTTGCATTGCCTAATAGTAATTAATTCGTTTGGTTTTGAATTTCTACTTTTCCAGTTATCCACTGAATGATCCCAGCAGAAACCGTAAATGAAATTGGATCTTCTATTAGGAGAGTCATGGGACTGGGAGGAACAAGTGGCATCGTGTATGATATGTTCCTGCTTTATTTTGAATAATTCGGCTTCTGTAGTCATACATACAATATTTTTCCTGATATCTAAATAATCTCGTCTAAAGAATGATGACCGTGTATCTGTCTTAACACACAACAGATATGACATATTCTGTAAGGCAGCTTATGCAGAGTTGAAAGCAGATACCCATTCAGTTATTATGGCTGCGGCTTCATGGTACAAAGCAGCAGCCTTAGCCGTAAAGGATAAATAGTGGGCTTCATGAGAAACATTTATCTGGTGGTAACCATTACATTCTTCCTGCAACGTTTTTGTTCTCGAGGAGGAATTAACTCGTAAATTCTGTTCATAACTTAAAACTGTCCCGATTGAATGTAGCTTCCCACTTATGCAGTCTGTGCATAAAACTGAGAGAACAGAAGTATGATTTACTATCATACAATTTCATG
>CAIGRQ010332249.1:0-13230 GCA_903798375.1 Fraxinus sp. D2006-0159
AGCTATTAAAGAAATCCTCTCTACTTTATAAGTTATGATATTATTGCTGTTAGACGTGAATAAGAACGCCTTTGATCAGGCCTGTAAAACATTTGAAGTACGACTTTTATGAACTCATTTTAATGTGGACAATGTACATTGGTCCGGGTATAAATGGTTTGTGTGTTGAGATATTTGCATTTGATAATGATTGTGTAGGTGGATATTTATTGCAGTTGATTTTTCAGAGAAGTTGCCTTTTAGGTTGAAGCAACCAATGGTTAAAGCTGCAATCCAGGTTTGTTCTTTACTTCATTGTCTTTATTTATTCACGCTCCCATATTTTGAATCAATCATAAAAAAGGTTTTCGTTAGGATGATTCAATGGAAATATATTAACATGCTTTCTAGGGCCTTGATGTTACTTACGTGTAGTTTTACTCAGTATACGTGCAAAGCCATGAACTTATCTCGTTGATGCATATTAGAGAACTGCAATGACTCAAATTGTTTTTATGTGGATTCGGCTACATGGATCATCTTCTTCCACCATGCTCCTTGAAGTCCCATTTCTCTAGTGAACTGCAATGACTCAAATTCTTTTACATTATTTATTTCATGTGATTTTAGGTCGACCTCTTCCTCTCAGTTTACCACATTACTAATATGAAACCCATTTGTTGTCCTTCAACTTATCTTCATTGGTCTTACGTTAAAAAACATGGAATATCCTACAGCTTGAAACTCTATTTTAAATCTAGCCATGTTTGGTAAAGATTAAAATCAAATTTTTAGTTTATTTTGATAAAAATTGATGAATTTGTTGTTGAAATGTTATGGACTCATAAAATATGTAATTAAAATTAATTGTTGATTTTAATCCTACTAAATAGAGGGCTAATTTAGGTATATAATTAGGAATCTTTCATTCCAACAAAGGAGATGTTAGAAATGCAATCTTGAGGTAAAATTACATATCTAAATACATTAAGCCATGGTTTGGTATGAATTAAAATCTAGATTTTGATTTAAATCAAAGTTAAAAATTACTTTTAACTACATATTTTATGAATCAAGAGATGAATATAGGCTATGCAATAAATGACATAGGCATTACAAGAGATCAAGAGATGAATATAGGCTATGCAATAATGATTTAATTCCTAAAATTAAATGTGTTTACATATGTATGAATTTATGTAAAGATATAGTAAATTCGAGCAAGTGAATAGAGTTAGTTTTGCTCGGAAGAGATTACTAACTTAAATTTGTTAATTTGATTAGTGTTAATACATATGAAAAAGATGATGAATGAATATTAAATACCTAAGTGAATTGAAATTCCTAACCACTTAATCTCAATAGTTCTCCTCCAATTTAATTAGTAAGGTTAATTTAGAGTAGTTTAGTATAAATTAGTTATAACTTGAAAACTTAAATACTTTTATAGGTTGACAACATTAATTTAGATTGAAGCTAGAAATATTGGAATAAAAATTGATAATAAGTATTAGTCTTTTTGTGGGAACAATATTTCGACTCAAAAATCCACTTTATTATTTGTCACAATTCATACACTTCTGGAATAAATCAATCAAGTTTTTGGGCGTCCCCGTGAAAAATAGATGACAAACCCCATGTTCTTGCATGCACTGTCACTGTATGAGTTCAAATGTATTTGGAAATTGTTTTCTTTTGGGATCCTCTTCTTCCTAATGGTTTAGTTTATCTATTGGTTCGTCATCAGTTACTTATTTATTATAGTAAAAATTTTCTGTTTGATGGAGTGCACTTTGAGATTACATACTCTAGTTTCATTATGGATGCTCAAGCAAGGAGAAAAATGATATCTAATTGCAAAGATAGCAACTTAACATTCTAAGTTGCGTTGTAGTTATAGCACAGCTGCGCAGGGAAACTTGGGAGTATTATCATTCAGTAATGCGGGTTGATTACAATTTACAATTGTTATAGCAAAGTTCACACAAAGACTACTACTATCTGGCTGAGTTTCTGGAATTTCAAGTTTGTCGAGAAGAAGTCATATATTTTGAGATGGGAGTATATTTTTATTGGCCTAGTACTAGCTTGAGTGGTGATGAGTATACTAGTTACAATTTAGCATTCTTTCTTTTCAACCCCAGTCTGTGTTCCTTAGTTCAGTATGATTTTAGGATTTTGGGTTTTGGTTGTGATACTGTATAGACTCTGTAAGGAAATAGTGGTAAACTATATGGTAATTGTTCTTAATATGAATACCAAAATCAGGACTAGAGTTTCGACAACAAGCTAATTCTTAATCCCAAAATCTTGGTATTTCCATTTGATGGACTGAATATCTATCAAACAAGATTATTTCCAGTTTGGCACGACTTTTTTTGAAAAATAAAAAATGTTGCTTGTGAGACTAAGAAGGTAGATAATTATTTGTAAGTGGCTTGTGTGGTTACAAGAGCTTTTAGAGGAAGCTAGTCTAATTCTACAAAAAGCAAAAGCAAAAGCTTAAGTCTTGCGGTACGGGTCCTAAAATTAGCCAAAGGTATGCAATTTCAGTTTCCAATCCTGCTTCGCTGAATGATTTTTGTTTCTCTGTCAACATTGACGAGAAAAATAAAGAAAATAGCATTGATGTTTTAAGTGCGCAAGAAGGCATTTTAGTGAATATTATTCCAAACAATATAGATAAAATGAGAAAGGACCAGTCTTAGACTCTTAGCATCGCCTGCTTTATCTTCATATGGAGAGAGAACAATTGAAGGAAATTATAGATACTTCATTTTCCTTAGGAGATGGAATGGCTATTGAAGAATCCAATGATAAATGAGAATATTGTTGGAGAATATGCGCCAACGGTGGATGATTTGATGAGAGAGAACAAGCAGATAAACCCTGTCACGGTCATCGATTCCAGGATAAATCTCAATTTCTACTGGAGCTCTTTTTTCTCTTTCCACTTCAACCTATACAAATCTGTTGGATATGGCTATTCGTATTTTACTTCAAGTCTATTAAAACAGCCTGATTCTGATCTAATTTTTCTATCAAATGATTGTTTTTAGTTTCTTTTATGCAATTGTTGGGGGTATAATCGCAATTGTACTGTGTCAATTAAACTAGTAAAGTAGACCTAAAGTGTCCGGATTATCTTTTGAGCATGGACCCTTTCTCTGGGACAATTATCTTATGTTTACCTGCACATGCACACGCACAAAACTCAAAGGCTCTAAATCGTGTGTTGGGTAGCAGCATATGATGGTATTGCTGCATTTTCATTCTCATACCTGCCTGTTTTCCATTGCAATAAAGAATTTCTAGGAAACTTGAGCCGAACCAAAGGAGGAAAGGTCTGAACTAGAAAAAAATGACGTTTGAATTAGACTAGAGACGCGAAGTTTTACCTTGTTCATAGCTCTTGGAAAACTGAAGAAAGCAGTACTAATTGCAATTGTATGATGATTCCGAATATGATTAGGCCATGCTATAGCCCCTTTTTTTATTGTTAGATGCCATAGACTTAGTCAAGTTAAAGCTAATGCTTCTCATGTGCTACAACATACTTTGTTGATGAAAACTTTATTACTACTATTTTTTTTCTATTTATTATAATGTCCAAATGGAGATAGAGTGGCTGCTGTCTATTACTATTTTATTATTAGGCATTGCCTTTCCAACATTATAGGGGTTCATTAGCCTCTGGCTATTTGTAATGACTTATATTTGCTTATCAGTTAAGTTGGATCCAACTTAAATGTTATAAAATCTTGGCCCCGGCTACCGATTAACGATTATATATTGTTTGATCGATTTTGTCTGAGGAAGAGGTGAAAATAATTCATGTAGTCGACTTCAATTTTATTAAGATCACTCGTCAGTGGTGAAGGGAGATGAGGAATGCCTATTTTAATGATGAATTTTGTAAACTGAAGTACATAAATATAGTAAATTATTGATAATGGTGTTGTTAAAAAGGTAATTAACGAAGTTAGTGGATGAAGCACCGCCGGCCGACAAGAATCAACAGGTCGTCGTCCTCCCAACCTCCGGGGGCCATCTTGAAGGCATTAGCCTTTAACTAAAATACACTCTAGATTCAGATTCTAAGTATAATATTTACACTTGGACTATTTCTCATTATTATAAGCCAGAAACTCATGATTCAGTAACATGAAAGACACAATGATTCATATAAAGTTAGAGTGCAAATTGTTGCTTTTTACAATTTATTAAAAACTAGTATGGCTCCTAAAGCCAAAACCGCGTTTTTTCAAAAATAGTAACATTCTCGAAAAGCATAGAGAGAAGAGGAGCGTGAGGGTGGTCCGGTGGAGGTGGGGTTATCTTTGTTTCTAATTTGTATAATTAAATATTAAGAGGCTAATCTCCTATCCCTAATGAGCATGACAAAAACTTGTTATACCAGTAATGGAAAGTTTTTATCATGTCCATTGGGAATCGAAGACCAATTTCATTAATATTAATGAGGATGTTTTTCCATGATGCATGGTGGGGTAATCAATCACTTGGTCTTGAAGAAACATGAAATGAGAGTAATCTTAGTTTCTATAACTATCGGATCGAAATTTTCATAGCTCAGCATAGGCCGTACTTCTCTCGCATCTCCCAGATTTTACAATTGTTTCATAAATTGAGTGGATGGTCATGCTAAGCGTATGAATGTACACACTTGTGCAATCGTATTCTCGTTCTCATTCGCTTTTGTTTTTTTGTTTTTATATTTAAGCAAGTAATTTTGGATACCTTTTCTAAGGTGAACTATGAACCATCTAATCAAATCAAAAAATCCCATTATATTCTGAACCTAGTTTTGTGAATGTATGCTTTAGATTTTTTCTGACACTCAACCTCACCACTAATCTGATGCATCCAATCCCACAAATTCTTTCTAGAACCTTTTATTCTCAACTCTATACTTAATTTCCTTCGAATAATGATTAAAGCATGAAATTATTTCAATTCCAACTACAAACTAAGCTTTTTCTCAATAAATTCAGGATCTATTATATGAATTATTTTTCGTTACTCTGTTTTGTTAAGAACACAAGACGCTCGACAACTCTTACAACTCATGTCATAAGATTTGAAAAAAGTTTTATACTCGCTGTCAACCTACCTCAATCTTTTTCTCCTTCGCTCAAATTTGAGCCTTGATATGAAAAACATAGACGGAGCTCAGCTGACAATTGTTTATTTTGATAAGGTAATTTTTTTTTCCTTTGTCTAAATTGACTGATATTGGGAACTATTAGGTAATAAGCACCGTTGATACAGTTGTAGCTTTGTAGGGATAAAGTGCCTTAGACCAGGTATGTGTCACTATATGGCTGTAAGAATTGCCACAATAATAGCTATTTCCCATAACAAGTGGTGAAGCCTGTGCAAACACAAGTTATTGCCACAAGTTTCAGATGAGGAACGTACTTAGAGGGTGTTTGGTGTAGATTAAAATCAGATTTTAAGTAGATTGTGATACAGGTTTTTGAAATGTGTGGTTGAAAAGATGTGGGTCCCATAAAAGATGTGGTTGATATTGATTGTTTGACTTTGACTTAGATTAAAATCCTGTCCAAACAGGTCCTTAGTTTAGTATATTGGACGTGTGGAGTAATTATACTGATTACTTTTTTTCTCAACTTCGAAATTTTAATATACTGAGTAGTCATAATAACATCTATAAATGATATTAATTTGAGCCTTTTTCTTTGTAGAGAAAGAAAAAGGAGAGACGCGAGTTCACAAATAAATTGTAATTCTTTTCTTCTTCGTTAACCGTGCGGCAAGCGATGAATGTAATTCTTGCACTGGGAGTGAACCACTCTGAATGATGTATTTCTTACTTTTGATTTCCAGTTTTGGATTGCTCTTGCTCTCGGTACTCGGTAGTATGAAATTGGGCATTAAATTCGTAATACAGTATTCTTCAAATAAGTTATAAATTTAGTCTTCAAGAATCCTTAAAATACTTCATAAAACTAATTCAGAATCGATTAACATTGCAGTAGAAGAGCTCCAAACATAAAATTTAGGAACTCTTCTAAGGATTAAGGCATCAGATTTGCTGAAAATGCATTGAGAAAGTTGATCCAATTGTTATCATCTTCCTCGACTTGTGCATGATCCAACTGAGTTTGAGTCATTTTCTCTATTTCGTCGTTCCTCGTGAATCTTCCCCTGATGCGTGGTCTACTCTCTGCTAATGTTTTCCTACATTCATACTGATCAATAGTAAAAAAATGATGTTAGAAAATTGTAATGTTAAATGAACATGTGAATTTTATGAAGTATAAATATTTCTCTAATGTCATGACCGGTAAGGTGTACTCGACAGTAATGGATACTTTAAGATTGAAAAATAAGTTAAAATTCTTGTAATATCGAGTCCTTTCAACAAATCAAAGAAGAAACATGTTAACATATTTATAAACCTTGATCTTCTTGTTGAAATTCCTCAGATTCCTCTTGTTTCTGTATCGTTCAATTCTCTCTTTCTTCTCCTCCGGACTGTACTTGCATGCTTTGTTCATACTTTCTATTAGACTCACCTCATTCGCTATCGAACTATTCAAGCTTTGCTTGTGTTGCACCACTCTTACGCCCTGATACATTGAAATTCCAAGAGATTAAAAAGGGTAAAAATCTTTTCCATTATACTGTCCAAGTCGAGTACTTCATTTACCTGTAAATCACCGGTGCTTAGTACCTTTCTGACTGAGCTTGTATCGGATAGGGACGAATTATTCGTTGGGGAGTAGTAAGATTCAAAATTTTTGTGAAGAGAGTGGCTACTAATGCTCCTTTGAATTAAAGTTGGACTATATGGTCCATAACTAGTGATTGAATTGGGTGAACCAATGTTGCTGCATCCACTGCTGCTATTTCCGAGCCCGGATTTGACTGCAGAAATGGAATCATATTCATTGCCGGGAATCGCGAGGGAGGGGGGAGGCGTAAGTGATGGGTTAGTTGGGTGTGCTGTGGTGTTGTTTTGTAATGAAAAATGAGCAAGAAATTCCATGGAGTATTCATTCCCATGTTGTCCGTACATGTTGAGTGTTTGTCTTATTAAGGTTAAGGTTTAGTTTCTGTGTGCAAGAAAGAGGGAGAGAAATTTTTTTTGATGAGAACTAACAGGCATGTCAAGCCTTCTTAAAGGGTTTTGGACATATTGGAAGTTGATGGAGAGGATGACGTCATTATCCAGAGAGGAGTTTGTTAAGGGATTTATATCCCACATCGATAAATGATGTTGACACAGACCAATTAATAAAGATCTTGGACTACTCCTCTTAATAAAGTTGACCTTTTAAGATGGATCCCCAAATCTTAACATGGTATCAGAGTCCATTATACTCCAACGAGCGATTCGATCTCGTTAAGACTCTAAAAATGAGCACGTGGATTTCAAGATTAGTCTACTCAAATGAGCCACCATCTTGCGGTGGCGTGTTAAGGGATTTATATCCCACATCGATAAATGATGTTGACACAGACCAATTAATAAAGATTTTGGACTACTCCTCTTNATTCGATCTCGTTAAGACTCTAAAAATGAGCACGTGGATTTCAAGATTAGTCTACTCAAATGAGCCATCATCTTGCGGTGGCGTGTTAAGGGATTTATATCCCACATCGATAAATGATGTTGACACAGACCAATTAATAAAGATTTTGGACTACTCCTCTTATTAAGGTTGACCTTTTAAGATGGACCCCCAAATCTTAACAGAGTTGACTTGCTAATTCTTTTTATCTGTGCTGTCGAGTTCTTGCTTGGGGTGGGGGTAGGGTTGTGAGGAGAGGGGGTATGTGAGAGGTATGTTCAATTTGTACAATTGATAGTGATGCCCTAAAGGAGAAGTTTCATTGCATGATCTAAGATGTTGATCTGCATGCCATCCAGTATTAGCAATGGTAGAGTAGTTGCAAGTGAACCTTCAAGTTCAAGCACGTAAATTATAGTGGTGGTAGTTGCCTGTAGAATCTCTTGATTGGTAAATCAAGAAACTCGTCACTTCAATTCCTTCTAGCTATCAAAGAATTTGGATGATTTATTGAACATAGTTCCAAAATCGATCCGTGACCCGTGGTTGTCGGAGGTGCACTTAGGATAATCTCATAGTTCTTGAGCTTTTCATCGAGCGTTCACACCTCATTCACAGTTTATAATTCCCTTCTCTTCCCCAAACGCTAATGCATTTTGGCATCGGTGATGATAGACAGGCTCTTAAGCAATAATCTATTTCTTGTTTATGATTGGCTCATAAAAAAAGAGATTCACTTTTAATTTTAATTGTCTTTTTTAGCATTTTAATTAACTGTCATTGATCAACTTTGGGAACACACTCTCACACAGTCAACTGTGTAATGGAGAAAAAAGATTATCTTTCGAAGTTTATGCTCAAAATCTGCCTCGCGAGATATTGATTTGTACCCAACTTACTATAAAACATAATGAGACCCCACCCCTTAATTTTAAAAATAATTAATACATATGCATGCAACATGTCTATGCTATATAACAATGATTAGTCATAGATTAGGGTTGATCAAACTTAATTAATCATTAGTCATAGAATGATATGAACTTACTCAAATAGATTGTAAGATTCTAATTACGTATAATTTTAACCGTAAGGGGTTGCTCAATCGGTTAGACTTTGGATTTGCTCCCCAATAGTCACCAGTTCGAGTTCCCTCAGGGTCATTGAGGTGAGTATCCGGTCGTAAACTTCAGGGTCCCATGGGATTAGTTGAGGTGCTCGCAAGCTGGCCCGAACATCCACGGTTATTAAAAAAAAAAAATTACGTATAATTTAAATGATTTTTTGACTAATCAAAAAAATAATTTACGTATATTTCTTTAAATTTTATCTTCGACAAGATGAATCATCATTATTTGAAGAGAAGTAACTCGTGATCCAATACATACATGTCATAATGAACATTTTGAATGTTTCCCAATTATGTAAGCCTCTATATATTTTCCATGTACGTATATTCTCCTGAAAATGGGACCCCAGGTTGTGAAATGATGAAAGTCGAGACTCCAGTCCACAAGTAACCATAGAGTATTGAACGTTTCGATTTTGGGTTGGTCAATGACCAATTACAAACTATACAAATCCATCACAACCAAAGAATTGCTCACTACTCATAAAGCACTAGGGCAATTTTATTCCATGTATGAATTGATGCTCATGTCTACGAGGGGTCTCTTATCAATGTTCAAAATCAGAACTAGTAAAAGAATCTATAAAATGGTGATAGTTAGAAAGTTAAATTTTTGCAAGTATGGATCGTCTTAAAAACAAATGGTAGAATTTTTCGAAGCCATTAAGTTACAATGGAGTGATGAATTGAAGTAGGGACGATGGCCAAAGTACTACGTGAAAGTAGATCACATCTCTTTGCACTAAAAAGTTGACATATGATAGCTGCCCTATATAATAAGTATCCAGACCATCTCCACATTTATAAGGTAAACCACATAATGTCGAAGTTAGATTTTTTTATAGGATGTGTTGATTTTTACTGAGTTGAACATTTTTATACAACGTTGACTTCTATTTGTGATCGAGTCGACGCGTCAACTTGATCTCGATTGCCACGTCTACTTGGTAATAGCTATGTTACCGAGTCAAGCCGTGGCTCGAGCTTTTTTTGGCCCGAGCCGAATCGAGCAAAAACTCGGCCAAAACATTTAGGCTTGACCCGAGCCGACTATAAAAAATTCGTGACAAATCTAAATTTTTCTAAAGAATTTAAAATTAGTGCAATTTATACGTATTATAAATAATAACTAAATATTAACATATAAAAAAATTTACTGTTAAAATTAAAAGAATTTTTTTTTTTTTAAAAAAAAAGAAGTGGCAGGTAGTTTTTTTTTTTTTTAGGCTCACGGGGCGACCCGTCGAGCCACACGGGCCGGGCTTGCTCGAGCAGGGCCTCAAAATAGGGCTCGACCTGAGTCTCGACTCAGCCCCACCAAGCCACGAGCCTGCCTGGCTCGGGCTTTTTCTAGGCCGAGCCACCAGAGCCGACGAGCCATTTTGCTATTCATATGCTTGAGGTTTTGCTTGATCTCTAATGATAAAACGGGAAAAAAAATGTGTTTTATTATAGGCTCATCCCATGAATGGTGAGTTAAATTCATCAATTAACCTTCCATGACCATCGTATTAAAATGGTTAAAACAACTGGAGTCTCAAAAGTTTCGGAAGTTAAAAGGTCGGTTGAAAGGAAATATATATATATAGGAAATGAAGGCAAAATGCCAATTTTAGGTCTGTTCGTGTACGCAGATTATGCTAACACACTAGTTCAAGGTCCGAAGTGCTAATTTGGTCTGTAATTCGCACTCCTCCATGCACGTATGTGGAGGGAGCCTCCATGCTATACATTATTACACTGTACAAAAGTGTAGCCATGTATATACTAGTCATTGTCTTTTTCATTTTTCTATGTGAGACAAACTTTTTTTTTGTTGCAACACTCCTTTTAATTGATACACGTTGAACTCCAATTCTCATTTATTAGATCATCAATTTTTGACAAGTAAATATATAATTTCAATGTTCTAATGGAGGATAATACAAATTCACTTTGATTTTTTAAAATGAAGAAATGAGTCCTACTCAAAATTATGTCAAAACAACAAAATAATTTTCCAACAATCCTCCAAATGAGTGAAAATTGAGATAGATACAAAAACACGAAACCAAAAGACTTGGTGTTAAAATTCAACTAAACCTGCATAAGATAGGTAAACATTACTCTTTAAATCCCCTCTTGTAAAAGTATATTTACTTTATTAGCTAACCAGTAGATACGATGTCTTTGAATTTTATGTATTTATTTATTTATTTTTTTGGTAAATGATGATATACTCCACATATAATTCTTTTCAATGCAATTCAGTTCTCATTGTTATGTAATTATGTTCGTTTGTGGCCATAAACATACGCTTGGTTCTACGGGAGTTCCTAAGAATTAATCCCCGTATAATTACCTTAGAAGCGTCCCTACTTCTCTCTCACATGGGTGATTTTTTCTTACGTGTAACCCTTATTACTCTTTTCGATGCATAAGAATCATTGAAATCATGTTGCTTATTCTTTATTCTTATGGGTATCACTGTTACATCAAATGAGTGGATGGAGAATGTTATCTCTCACATTGATTCGATTAAGTCTTTACGATTAGGTTTTCTCGTTGAACCTAGATTTTGGGATCTTCAATCACCTATGTTGAATTTTCATTGTATTCTTATTCGTTCAAGTGCTTAAGTCCCATTCATTCTAATTTCCAACTAACTCTTTATTTAATCATTTCTTTAGTAGAACTGCAACTTTTTCTTTTGACATCATATATTCAATAGAGATAACTCTAGTTGAGAATTGTTTTCTTATGGTATTATGTCTACGATATATATGTCTAGATTTACCATTATATGTTTTATCAATTCCATTTTAATCGCAGATTGACTATCATAATGTATGCAAATTATTAGCACATGCATGCAAATTTTTGGCACATGCTATGACCATCTCTGAATATCCTCTAAAAAGTTGCGTAGCCATTAAGCCTCTTCACCACATCTATAAAACCAGATTTCATAGTAGATACCGTTATAATTGTTTGTTTGAACGATTTCCATTATATAGCTGCACCTCCTAATGAGAACACATATCCACTAGTAGATTTTGAATCATTTATATCAGATATAGTTAACATCACTATATCCTTTTATGATTGCTGGATATCTGGTATAGTATAGTTCATAGCTATGAGTGTTATTAAATAATTTGATACTCTTACTATCCCTTTCCAGTGGTTAGTTCCTGGATTGCTTGTGTATCTATTCAATTTACTAACTATGTAAGTTATGTTTTGTCTTGTACTACTCATCAAGTACATTAACTTTTCAATAATTTTAGAGTACTCTACTTGACACACACACCTTTTTTCTAGATAGATGTTAACTTGTATCTATCGATATTCTAACAATGCCAGAATTATCCTTGTTAATTTTTTTTTCAAAATTTTGTCAACATAATGTGGCTAACTTAGAATGAATTCATATGATGTTCTTGAAATTTTGACTTCAAGTATCACATTAGTTAAACCCATACATTTCATGTTAAATCTTGACTTCAACATATTTTTAGTAGATTTAATTAAGATTTAGTTATTTTATCGTTGTTACAAAATATAAGCATGCTGCCAACGTAAAGACATAAAATAACATAACCATTTTTGATATCTTTGACGCAAATGCATTTGTCACATACAAGCTTTTTTTCGTGCTCTGGTGAAGAATCCTCAAATTGTTCTATGAAGATTTATTTTTCTATATCTCCATTAAAAAATGCAACTTTATCATTCATTTTGTTAGATCCAAATTTGTAATTAGAAATTTCTAAATTTGTAATTGAAAATTTACGTATCTAAAATCATGGTTATTTGAGTTGTAATTAAATTCAAAATAGCTAGGGATTCGTAGAGTCCTAAAGAAAGTAGAAGAAAATCAAGAAACCAAAGTACAACCGCTCCTGGCCACGCGAAGGGCGCTCAAGTCCTCATAATAGGGTTGTTGGTGCTTGGCGCAACCTATTGCTCTAACGGCAGATCATCTCTCTCTTGGTACAAAGCCTAGCGCTCGAGCGATGATTACGTTTGAAATATGACTTAATACAATTTAAGCACAATTCTTCATTCTAATTTGGTATCGATTATAAAAGTACATGCCATAGTTCGTCCGAAGGTGTGGTTGAACATTTTTACTATAGAGATCATTATTTGAAGATCAATTACACATTCCCAAAAATCTCTTTATTCAACCTCGAGATCATTGATTCATAAGTTCATCACAAATATTCTTCTAAGATTGGTTGAGCATTGTATTCAATCAAGAGAACATTTTTAAATCAAATCTATATTCCAATATTCTCTTGTCACAACTATACAATAAAATAAAAAACATCAAAAGATCAAACATCAAAAATTTTACATTCACCTATAAGTGTTCAGAGTGCTGAAGTATGGAAAAAGAGGAACTTGTGTTGACCTATGGTTGATCATGACCTTAATGTTTTGATTATAACAAACAAGTCCATCTTGTATACTAACAAATTGAATTGAGTGTTTAAGACTTCAAAATTATAAAGATTATTATTCACACTCAAATGAAGTACAAGTGAAAGCTAAACGAGCATTCAAAACAAATCATTC
>CAIGRQ010332347.1:0-11233 GCA_903798375.1 Fraxinus sp. D2006-0159
TTTGAAATAGTAATTTTTGAAAAATATGTAATTAAAAAGTAGAAAAAAAGTTTAAGTTTACGTGTAAAATATTCTATTATGAGAATATATGATTAAAAATGAGTTTGAGGAAAAAAAAAAAAAAAGGAGTTTTGCTTTAATGCAAACAAGGGCCTATTTATATAAGGTGCCCCGGGACATATCTCAGTGGTGCAAAAGACATGAGTGAGGTAGTCTCTGCTGAACTGACAGTCGCAGTGTGAGGATTTGATTCCTGCCTCTAACAAGGTTTGGAATTAGATTCTTTGTGGGCACTGATATGACAACTCTGTATCCTGACCTGCTTAGACACATCCCACGATTTTATTTCATTCACGATGTTTTAGGGGCGGGACGATGGATAGGCCACGGAGAAAACGTCCCACATAACACTTAGGTGAGCATGACTAGACCAACCTTGCTATAAGTACAGGGATTCAAATCCCTGTACTTACAGCATAGACACAATAAAGGGGGGAAAACTTTTTTTTTTCAATATTTTATACATGGAGTCCACTCCATGTGAGTGAAAATTCAAAATTCTGGCAAAAATTTGTTAAAATATTTCTGTACTTGAATCATTTTTGTGACTAGACTAAAAAAGACTCACGGAGTCACATATCATGTTTTGAAGTCTAATCCAAGAAAATGTTCAACAATTGTTGAAAAAAAAAAAAAAAAGTTAGTCCCAAAAATTCACACTAGCCCAACCCTAGCATACGAGCAACAATATTGTCGACCATTTGATTTTTTATTTATGAGAAGTTAAGATTATACTTTTGTTGAAAACATAAAAATATAATAAGATTCTTATAAATTTCCGCAGTATTCATTATTTTATTTACTTATTGGTCTAAAGTAATTAAAATTACTAAAAATAAGATAACGTCATATTACGCCTAAACTTGTAAGATCTGAAGCTTAACGTCCACGTCTTAGGTATTGCGTCTTTTAGAACATTGTATCTAATCGAGTCCATCATATAAATTTTTTAGTTCAATGTACTAGAAATCCTAAAAATTAAAGAGATAATTTTATAAATTGATATGTTTTGTACACCACAAATAATGAGTACTCGCCAGGAAGAATTGATTCGGCGACCTTTTAGCAATATTATTCACACTTATGCTTTGACGATAGCAATTTAATATAATAGCAAGTTGTTCCACTAAAACTAAAAGTAGCTGACGGACAAGGATATTTAGAACTTATTTGGTGCTCATTTTGGGAGTAAGAATGTAATTTTATTGTTGATGTGATAGAAAATATGTGGTTAGCTGACATACAAGTGTTGAAATGTTCTTTAAAATGAAAAAAAAGAGCCGTTGGACTCATATTTCAACCAATTTTTTTTGACTTTTTATCTCTATGGTGGGTCCCTCTATGGCCCACTAACGGTCACATTTTTTTCTACAAACTTACATTTTAATGCCTACCAAACGGAGGCGTAAGAAGGAAAATTAGGAAAATAGAAACCCAATATTTTAGGTCGGTGCACTCCCAATACGTACCCTTTAGTAATAACTCGTTTCAATCGTAAATCAAGAAGAAATGTTACACTAAGTGGATATAATATTTATTCGCATATAATGTCATAGCTTATGTACCAATGAATCGAACAAAATGATAGAAAGAAATCATTTCTGTCTTGACATAATATTAGTAAATAAGACTTTATTTGACTTTTGGCGATTTGTATTTTTTAAGTTGGGACGTTAATGAAAGAAATACTTTCAGTGATTTACAAAGAGCTTTTTTATGCATTTTTACTGAAAAATCTTATTGAGCAAACAAATTTATAAAGGTCGATTGTATATCACCGATTCACCAAAAAAAACTTTGATAAAAGGTAAGCTTCCGTTTCAAGAGAAACTAAGAAATGGCTAAGGATCAAGAAAATACCAAAAGGAAATTTCCATTTGTATAGACAAAAAAATTTGCAGAAGTTTTACACCCTCTCACATGAGGGTGGGTCCTACGCAAT
Organism: Fraxinus sp. D2006-0159; assembly: GCA_903798375.1. Taxonomy (NCBI): domain Eukaryota; kingdom Viridiplantae; phylum Streptophyta; class Magnoliopsida; order Lamiales; family Oleaceae; genus Fraxinus; species Fraxinus sp. D2006-0159. The sequence continues at coordinate 2,003 of CAIGRQ010332347.1, forward strand.
AAAAAAAATAAGAAGAAATTACCCACCCACCCCACCTTGTGTGTATCTGTAAAGTGTCTGTATCTGTATCTGTATGTGTAGTGTATCTCATACCAAAAATGGAAGAACACTAGCATGTGGACAGTTATAATTGATTTTTTATTCTCAACCCTTTTGCAGTCGTCCCATCTAATAACAAATACATGCAGTTTACCATGTGATGATGCCTTCAATTGAATCAATTCCTTTTCTCTATTTGGTCAACTTGTATCAAACTATTCTTGACCTTAATTGCACATTGATTTAAAATTTGTTATGACTTTTAATTAGGATATTGTTACGTCTTTACCTACAAGACAGATTATATGACAGTCAGCTAAATAAAAAGTAAAGTCAAAGTCCATGCAAGATCAACATTTCGCTTTGTATAGCTTCTTTCACATATGCCTTTCGAGGCGATTGGGCATGTCAATGGACGCTTTGCTTGCTTCGAAAAGTTGTTATTCGAGACATCACCTATCTGCTAGAGTGTTTTTTTGAGGCATTGGTTATATCTTTCGTAGGCCTTGCCTTTGTCAGGTTATACAGTACACTTGTCTGATTGATGTGATACTTCTATAGCAACGTGGCTCAGTCAAATAACCATATAACCAATGTTTAGGCGAAGGAGGCCACATGCCTATGACGATTATGGATGACACAGTAGACAACTTTGAATTGATGCAATAGACAATTATGAATTTACACAATTTAGCTAGATCGGTGAGTGGTTACGAAGAGGTCATGTGTCAAACATCTAATGGACATCAACTCATCTTTTTTTACTGTAAATATTTACTCTTAGTGATATCCAAAGGTAATGAAATATTTGTAATTTTCAATCCAACAATCGCATTATTGTTCATTGTCTCTTTTACATCCAAATATATATTATAATTTGACTTGAACATCGAAGTTATCGAGATTATCGTACCCGTCGGAGCTATGGTCCCATATTAACATAGATATACAAGTGTATATCTCGACTCAACAATTTCTATTATTAATAGTGAGGCTCGTTAATTTATAATTTATACGAATCGGTTTGTGAGTTGTCAGGATGCACCAACATCTTATTTCATTATCTTTTCCCTATTGTTCACGTGACAAACATTAAAGACATCATATGTGGTACATGTTAAAAGATGGCTTATGGTACGACCACTGTACCTTACACCGTTAAATGTGTGAAAATTTTATTATTCATTACAATTTTTTCTTGAATAGAAAATTATCTGCCCCCTGATTGTAAGATAGTAGTAAAATCTTAATGTTTTCGATATTAGTTTTTTTGAAAATTTAGCCTCTTTATTACAGAATGCAGCATGCCAGAATGTGATTAGCACAAATCAAGGGAATCTTTACCTATAAATATATTACTACTTCCATTAGTTATTTTAATTACCATATATAGCTCAAGATTGCATCTATAAACGTATACAAATCACTGTACAAAGATTAAGACAATTTATGAAAATTATTCATTTGTCTTCATCATCAATATTCCTTCATATCAAAATTTATTATGGTATCAGAGCATTACCTTTCATACGGCCTCTTTTGAATTCTGCAAACGTTGAAACCAACAATCACCATGACTGATTCCACAGCTTCGAAATTGATCAATGACCTCACATCTCCGTATTTCTTAACCCCTGCTGATAATCCTGGCGCTTTGCTAGTTCCCGACCTACTCACAGGAGAGAACTATGCCACCTAGAAATGCTCAATGCGTATAACCCTCAGTGCAAAAAACAAACTCGTTTTTGTTGGTGGTACTCTAAAGAGACCATCTGACACTCAAATTGCCAATCTGAGGGATCGTTGCAGCGATATGGTTCTTTCATGGCTCTTAAATTCCATTGATAGGCACCTTTGACAGAGCTTAATCTATTGCACCAAACCTTCCGATGTTTGGACTGATTTAGACAATCGTTTGTCCCAAAGCAATCATCCATGTCTCTACTGTCTCTAACGTGATTTGGCTAACCTCAAGCAGAACAACATGTCCCCCACAATGTACTACAACACAGTTAATGGGATATGGGATGAAATCACTTCCCTAATTGATCCCAACACCTGCACCTATGAAGCTAGCAAAAAAGCTGAAGACACGATCAATACCGAACGGCTCTTCCAATTCCTCATGGGTCTCAATGATTCTTTCTCAAACATTCAGAGTCAGATTCTTGCCATGGATCCACTACCCACAATCTCCAAAGCATATGCCACCATACATTAAGAAGAAACCCAACGCCTACTGCAAATCCCCTTATTGCCCAGTCCAGAGAATTTTGCCATGGTAGTCTTGCGAACTCGTCCTCCAGTTAACAACGGATTCCGTCCTCGCACTAACATAAAATGTACAAAATGTAGGAGAGACAGCCATCAGGAGTCTTCTTGCTTTGAAATCTCTGCCCATTGGAACACCAACAAACCCAAGCAATCTCCACGCACAAATCACGGTCAGTCCAGTAATCGCTCCTCCACAGTGAACATGGTGTCTTCCACTTCAACTCCTCTCTCCTCGAGTGCAATTCCTGGCCTCTCTGATGAGCACTACAAGCAATTGATGGAACTCTTACAACCAAGTGTCAATACCGTCTCTGCCTTCTCCAGTATCATCCCCTCCATGGCCATGAATTGGATTATTGACACGGGGGCTTCAACCCATATATCGTGCATTTCCAATTTATCTAAGGCCACCTACATTTCGGCCCATACTCAATCCCTCATGCTGCCCACAGGATCCATGGCCCAAGTAACACACATGGGCCACATTCCAATTTCTTCCCATTTTTGTCTTTACAATGTCCTTTTTGTCCCCAATTTTAATTTTAATTTAATTTCTGTTAGTCAACTCACTAAATCATCTAATTGTGTTGTCGTTTTTTCTTCCTTTATTTGTTTAATTCAGGACCAACACACGAGGAAATTGATTGGGATGGGTGAAGAACGTGGAGGCCTCTATCATCTTAAGCATGTCACCCCAACTGCACTTCAAATCGCTACCACTCCCACAACTGCTCCCAACCTATGACATCTTCGTTTAGGTCATCCCTCACATTCTTGCATTCCGAAATTTTTATGTAATTCAAATAACATTACATATTGTGATAGTTGTACTCGAGGTAAACACACACGCCTCTCTTTCATATTGGTTGAGAATAAAAGTACTTTTATTTTTAACCGCATTTATTGTGATATTTGGGGCGGATATTCCACACCATCCTTAACTGGTGCACACTATTTTCTCACAATTGTTGATGATTTCTCACGTGTTACTTGGGTATTCCTCATGCGTCTTAAATCTGAAGCGTTTACTTGTCTTACCACCTTTATTAAAATGGTCCACACAATTTAACTGCTCTATTAAACATGTTCGATTTGATAATGGTCAAGAATTTCTTTCTCATCGCATGCAACAATTTTTCTTGACCATGGCATCATTCATGAACGTACTTGTGTTGAGACACCCCAACAAAATAGTGTGGCTGAACGAAAACATCGTCACCTATTAAATATAGCTCGATGCCTTCGCTTTCATGCACACTTACCCATTTCCTTTTGGGGTGAATGCATACTTACTACTACATATTTAATTAATCGCATACCAACCCCCTCTCTCAATAACAAAACTCCATATGAACTACTTTTCAGCAAACTGCCCAAGTATGACCATCTTCGTGTTAGTTAATCGGGATAAGTTTTCCCCTCGTAGCATATCGTGCATATTTTTAGGGTAGTCTCCATCCCCACATACCTATCGTGTCTATGACTTAAAAACCAAGAAAATGTTTTTATCTCGTGATGTACGGTTTGTGGAATCTGTATTTCCATTTGCTAACACCTTGCAGCCATGTGACCCTACATCACCACCCACCTTGACAAATGATTCAGAGTTGTTAGGTATACCACGTCTCACCTCACCCCCATCAAATGATCCACTTGACACTTCTGTCTCCTCTTCCCAATCATTGCCCCTATCAACCATTGAACAACACGACCCCTCACAACCAAATGATGATGATTCTACTGATAGCCCAGCCATCGCCACATCCTCACAACCCCCATCTCCAACCCAACAATCTAGACCTCGTCGTACTATCATTCGCCCTGTATATCTTCAGGACTATATTTGCTCGGATCTGCCTTTGGAGGGCCCATGTTCATCATCCCCTTCGCAACCTTTCTCAGGTACGATTCACTCTTTACCTAATTTCCTTTCATATCGTCTCTTTAGACCGAAACATTTTGCCTTTTTCTCTTCTGTGTCCAAAAATGTTCAGGATCATGTCCTTTACTCTCAAGTTGTCCTTGAGCCCCATTGGCGAAAGGCCATGGCTTCTGAGATTGAAGCCTTGGAGGCCAATCACACATGGACTCTTCAAACCCTCCCTCCAAGTAAGAAGGTCATTGGTTGCAAATGGGTCTATAAAACAAAGTTACATGCAGATGGTTCCATTGAACGGAACACTATAAAGCTCGTCTCGTTGCCAAGGGTTTCACTCAGGTGGAAGGTCTTGATTATACTGATATCTTTGCTCCTGTGGCTAAACTTGTTACCGTCCTTTGCCTCCTTGCAATAGCTGCTGCCAAACATTGGATCGTTCAACAGTTAGATGTTCACAATGTTTTCTTCCATGGTGACCTTGATGAGGAAGTATACATGAAGCCTCCACCGGGATATTGTCGTTAGGGGGAGACACGTGTCTGTCCTCTCCACAAATCTCTATATGGCCTCAAACAAGCCTCTTGCCAATGGTACTCGAAATTATCTCGTACCCTCATTCTTACCAGGTTTTTCAATCCGCGGTAGATCATAGTCTCTTTACCAAGACCCAGGGCAACACATTCATTGCCATCCTTATCTATGTTGATGACATTTTAGTGGCTGGAAATGACTTATCTACCATCAATTCCATCAAATGGCACCTTGCACAAACCTTCCACATTAAGGAACTTGGCGATCTAAAATATTTTTTAGGCATTGAGGTGGCTCGCTCTCCTACTGGCATTTTCCAAAATCTAAGGAAGTACACTTTAGATATTCTGTTTGATTCTGTCCAACTTGGCTCTTGCGCTGCCTATTTTCCTATGGAACAGCACTGCAAACTCAATAATTCAGATGGTGATCTTCTGGACGATCCCAGCTCCTATAGGCAATTAACTGGTCGTCTAATCTATTGACTATTTCTCGCCCGGATATAACTTTTTTCGTCAACATTCTCAGTCAATTCATGCATGCTCCTCGTGAGCCTCACCTCCATGCTACTCACCATTTGCTCCGCTTTTTAAAGACCTCTCCTAGTTATGGTCTTTTCTTCTCCTCCACATGCAACTTTCAAGTATCCACCTTTTGTGACTCTGATTGGGCTAGTTGTCCACTTACACGCCGCTCCACAAGTGATTTTTTTATCACATTAGGTGACAGCCCCATCACTTGGTGTACAAAAAAAAACTACTGTCTCTCGCTCTTCTGCTGAAGCTGAGTATCGTGCAATGGCCGCTGCCACCTATGAACTTGTTTGGCTTCGCCTACTTCTACAAGAACTCACAATGCCCCATCCTCAACCTATGCTTCTTCACTGTGACAATCAGACTGCTATTCACATTGCTCGCAATCTAGTTTTCCATGAACGGACGAAACACATTGAATTAGATTGCCACTTGGTTCGTCAAAAAATTAAGTCTGGTCTTCTTATCCCATCTTATGTCTCCACTTCTCAACAACACGCCGATATTTTCACTAAACCCTTGGGACGTGAGTTATTTGTTCTTCTTCGTTCCAAGTTGGGTATTATGGACCTCCATATTCCAACTTGAGAGGGAGTATTACAGAATGCAGCATGCCAGAATGTGATTAGCACAAATCAAGGGAATCTTTACCTATAAATATATTGCTTCCATTAGTTATTTCAATTACCATGTATAGCTCAAGATTGCATCTATAAACATATACAAATCACTGTACAAAGATTAAGGCAATATATGAAAATTATTCCTTTTGTCTTCATCATCAATATTCCTTCATATCAAAATTTATTACCCCTTTTGATAGAGATTAAAATCAGATACATTTTTTTGACACATTTTTTTGACAGAAATTGACAAAATTTGTAATTGAAAAGTTGTGGGTTCAATAAAATGTATGGTTAAAATTAATTGTTAACTTTAACTTAAAATTTTAATCCAAACCAAACATGGCTTAATAAAGACGTGCAATAAATTTTATAATTTATAAGTTTAAATTCCAAGTCTAAAATTTCAAACTCGACCATACATCTTTGACTTTGATGGGTTTACATTTCTTGAGATCCAAAATCACATGCAATTAAATGTTTTATCTTTGTTTAATATAACTTAATTAATTATTCAAAAAGTGGGCTTAGGTTGTGGATCTGCATTTGCGAGAGTAATCACTAGTTGTATCCCCCGCTAAGCAATCCTAATTATCATCAATTAACATCTCGTCTATGTATTTCAAATTTTCAAGTGATTATAGAACAATTTCGAAAATGATTAATCCAGTTGATTTAAAGTGAAGTTTCTTTGCCCAAGATTGGTGTGTGTATATATGTGTGTATATATATATATATATATATGTGTGTGTGTGTGTGTGTGTGTGTGTGTGTGTGTGTGTGTGTGTGNCAAATTTTCAAGTGATTATAGAACAATTTCGAAAATGATTAATCCAGTTGATTTAAAGTGAAGTTTCTTTGCCCAAGATTGGTGTGTGTGTATATGTGTGTATATATATATATATATATATGTGTGTGTGTGTGTGTGTGTGTGTGTGTGTGTGTGTGTGTGTGTGTGTGTGTGAATATTAAAGCTTTCGAAAAAATTATCTTATGTCAAATTTCTCTAAAAACTCTTATAATAAAACAAAATACTTTCAGAAAATTATTCGAATTCTTTCTAGAGTAGTTTCTTGGTTTCAGAAATAACTTTTAACTTTTCGAAAGCCAAACGAACCCTTAATTATAGCATTAATTATTATTGTTCTTTAATAACCATCTTTTTTTTTTTTCTTTGAAGTTGATAAGAAAATAAAGAATTGTCGTGAAGGGAAATGTTTTAAAGACTAGCGCCAAATTGAATAGCTATCTTGAAATACGACTTATAATTATAATACATGATTTTAGGGTGTCTCTTTAACCATCGTGAAAAGTCTTTCACGATTTACGAGAATTTTAGGCGTCACAAAAAAGGAAAAAAAAAAATTATTGTAATGTCAATAAGCTTTATTTCTTTGCCTCTTAGCCATAGCATTTATAAATATTAAGAGTACATCTTAAATAAATAAAATAAAATAGACATTGTATTATTGAAATCACAAGAAATCTTGTGATTGTCGTCTAATTGAATGCTGCCTGCATTTAGTTAGATTTTTTAAATCATAAGTTTATGCTAAATAATGAGATTCATTCCTTAAACAACATTTTTCCTATCGGTATGGTCAATCATGGTAGAAATGTTTATTTTCTAAGCAAAGGACTGTACATAATTTTGATAATACAAATGGTCCGTACCGGAAGATAATACGATCAAGCATCAATTAATTATTATACTTGTTGAAGGATCAAACAACAAAAAATTCTTAATGTATTATGCTTACTTGTAGTTGACTTAACCCACACCCCCCCCCCCCTCCAAAAAAAAAAAAATCATGGTGCCATAAAACAAATATGTAAATTATGGTTTTTATTGACAAGCACAGCTACCACATTTTGACTATTTAATGAAGTGTTCCACATATTAAAGCCGTCAATTTACATTTATGCCTTGATATCAGTTTCGGGTGAATGAATACTCTAAGATAGAGCGAGAAAAATGAAATTTGATTAATTAAATATGGTTGTAAATTTCACGTAAAATGGTTCAAATGGTTAAGGGTACTTGTGTAAATTTTCAATTACAAAGTGAGGGTAAAATAATCCTATACACCTCAACGGCATTATCAATATTAACTCATTCTGGCAACTGTACTAACTCGTTTTATAATTTTAAATCTGCTTACTACTATAGAAAAATAAGATTTGGTCAAAAAATGAGTTTAAAATGAGTTTCAAACGGGGCTTAAGTAAAATTATAGGTCAATGACTTGGTGCCATTGATTGCAAAGGTGCCCCGTGAAACTTTGGGTAAGGGCAAAAACAAAATGTAAAAGTTTTCGGAAACTAGAAAGCAATAGGGAAAAAAAAAGAAAAAAAAGAAACATGAGATGTATGTGCCCCTCCTGTCTCCCATCACGTAAGTGGTTACACTCGTATTATGGATGGTTGCACTTGAACATAAAGTAGCAACACTTGTATGATTTGTCTTATGGATGTTACACTTGTTTGCGGTGGTGGTATTAGCAAACAGTTGTGTACAGCTGTTTTGGATGATATAATGTCTTCAATAATTCTACTTGGCCGTCAAGTGACGTTTTGTCAAAAAAGTTGTCAAATAGTTCTGTACAAATAGCATGGTTCTAATGTCTTGCTCCGACAGAGAGTGGTGTGTAGCTATGTAGACATGTAAGATGTAACCGTATATTTTACTTGCGTTTTTTTATTGTGTTGTTATTTTTGATGGACAACATATGTGTCACTCATTTTGTGATTGAGGTGGCAAACAATAGTATTAAGATTTCTTAGAGTAACATAATGTGTGACTCGTATTTTGTCGTGATGTTGACGGAAAATAGTGGTATGAAGTGGAAAATAAAAATCTATCCATCTCTAAAGAAAATATTTTTCTTATTTTTTAGGGAAATATGATCATTTGACCAACATTTGGAAAATATTTTTCATGAAAAAAATGTCAATCAAATACCCTAAAAATAAGAACTTGGATGGAAAAATAACGATTTTAATGAAAAATAAAGTTAATCACACACGTATTTATAGGAGATTTTATGACCTGTACATTTTTTGACAAATTACAGTGTATTTATTTTGTATAATGAACTTATACTATGTGTAGATAAAAAATAAGAAAAGAAGACTAAGTTTACAGCTAGATGATGAAGATGAAATAAATTATATTTCTTACCTTAATTACAAGGTTACTGTCAAGAAATATAAATTGTATTATATTGACTTGATAATGTTACAATGTAGAAGACCCTATTTATAGGGTTACAAATAACTGTAAAAGGAAATAAACGTAAAAAGGAAATATTATGATCGCAATCTTTGACGATCTCTAAAATCTTATTCAATC
>CAIGRQ010332353.1:0-13823 GCA_903798375.1 Fraxinus sp. D2006-0159
TCTGTACTTGAAGAATTATTGTTTTCTTAAAGACTCTCTGTAAGACTTATGGGAAAGCACTCAATTCTTCTTGATACTTGCAAATCAGATGTCAAATTATCTGACATATACTTAAAAAACTGCTTTTGATGTTCCCTATCTTTCATAATGTGAATTTTCAGATACATGCCCTGTTTATTTAATAAAGAATTTATTGAATAACGTTTAATAAACTTAATCATTACTCACAATGGAGAAAACCTGTCATATTGGCATGGCTTTTTAGCTTTGTTTACCCGCATGATAAGGTGGATATAGGACCCTAGAATTTCATCACTCATGTTAATGCTTTGGGTTCTCAATAAATTCTGAAGTTCACAAATATTTGGACCCTAGCAAATAAAGGGTTAGTTTCAGCCTTCAGATAGGTTGACTCTAGGTAAACGTTGTACCCCTTCTTTTCCGTTGATGTTTTCATGTTAAAAAGATAATTGAGTAACCTTGTATTGTCAATCCCTCCCTACTATGTTTATATAATGCTGTTATGCTCATTACAATGTTCCGTTTCAACACAATTGTAACAGGAGTGGGATAGGCCAAAGCCTGGACGGAGGCCTGACATCTTCCCCCAATTCAGCCCAATGAAAACTCCATTACCACCGCCAATGCCAGCTGATCCTCCAGAAGAAGATGAGGAGGAAGAAGAAGAAAAGAAAGAGGAAGAGGAGGAAGATCCTGAAAAGCAAGACCCTGAGAAGCCCGAACAATAATGTCAATTGGTAGCAGTTTGAAGAAGCCAAAAAGGATGTGTTCTCGCAACATCCTACAGAATCTGTTACCTGCAGCTTATCTACGTGGGCAACAAACCAAAATGGTATTAAGCTTAAAATGGAGATTATGAGATAATAGAAAAACTGTGTTTTTACAGTCTCTCAATGTTTTGTAGTCGAAATTACCTTTGTTTTCATCCTCCTCTCTTGAAGTTCACCTAAGAATTTGTCAATATTTTTCGACATTGTGGGGGTTTTTTGTTTTTGACAGCATTTCTTACCTCATATGATATATACATTACCTCATGGGTTTTGATGTCTCTTTGAATCCCATTTTTAGGCGTCTCGATAATGAAATTCCAAATGAGTATTGCTATATAGCCCCATTGGAGTTACAATTTCAGTATACACTAAATGATAGACTAAATGCAATGTAAAATTAAATTACTTATTTAATTTCACATATCTTTTAATATCACATCAAACTGAAGTTGTAATCCCGGTAGAGCCAAATAGCATTACTCAATTAGATATATAGTTGCCATTATAATTCTAGTTTCAACGTAGAACACTAACAACAAATTGGAAAATGCCATACAAATAAATGGAATATTTCGTAATATCACATAACATTACTCCTGCACAATGTGTTTTCCATGTCAATAAACCTGCTACCTCTTTTTTCGAGTAATTTATCTTCTATTTTCCTAGTAAAGAGAGCTGAAAACATCTATATTTTTGAAAATTGCTAATTAAGCCACCTCAATGCAATTTAAGCCACCCTCTTATCCTTCTTAACAAATGCTAATTCAGACAACAAATGGAAACTGAAGCATGAAAACTAGGACAACCCACAAAAAGACAGGATCAAAGCCTCTCACATAAACACAACCACACAAGCTTATTGCTCCAAAGAAATAGTTTTACACAAACTTCATAAAAAGTTGCTCAATTGTTTATCTAAGCAAGATGTCATGCTAAACTGATTTAAACCAAATAGTAAGATCGCATTACAATGACAACAAAGGTCTAGTAGTTCTTCATAAGTTTTCATTTCTTTCCACTTTTCTTCAGCCCTGCACCTCCAAGTGCTCCCTTTTGAGCCTTTGCTTTAAGCTCCTTCAGAGCCTATCAAACCAACACAATCACAATAGATAATAACAGAAGTCAGCGGGATAAAATCAAAATAAATATAACTAAGCCACTGTTTGATGGCCATTATTTTACAAAAATAAAGTTTTGAATAGTAAATTCTTGGAGGATGTGTGGTTAAAAAATAGGAAAAAGTTTTGAATTTATGTGTCAAATATTTTATTGTGGATTTACGTGCCAAATATTTTATTGTGTGAATGTGGGGATGAAAATGAGTATGTAGAATAAAGAGTTTTAAAATCATAGTTGTCAAACAGGGGCTAAGATGCAAAATAAGATCAGGTGTAATTGCCAGAAATAAATTCCACCTTCTCCTCTTCCTTCTTCTTCTGAAGAAAAGCCTTGTCATCCTACAAAACCATCAACATGTTTCAAATAATAAGGAAAGAATAAATATATAGATAAAAAAAAATGTAAGCACCAGGATACCACCCCAATATACCAGAATTTTTTGGCAAAGAATGTAAGATTAAAACACACACTATTAGTTTTTGTTCTTTTTTATTTCTCGAAAGTTATGGTGGACGGTGGAATCATAGTTAACAAGTTAGAAGCATTAATGCTCACAAACAATAGAATGATTGTAATAACAAACTATACCAATATGACAATGATAAGAAATTAGGTTATGCAACTCAACGATATGGCTACATATAAGCATGGCTCCCTAAAACTACGCATATGATACAAGAGAGTTGTGGCAGGTTGACAATCAATGTAAAACTTTCACGTCTTATTTCATGAATCTAGACACATTTCCTTGGGAAGTACCTATTAATGATGTGCTGTATCTATTTGAAAAAGAAAATAAACTCTAGGTGAGTTAAATTTTCTAGTTGACGTAACAAATTAGCAATGAATCCAAAAGAGTCAATCTGTGATTAGACCAAATTTAGAATTATAAAAGAAATAAACAGATCAAAATCGGAAACTAAGCTGGAGGGAAAGATGCCTTTTTTTTTTTGAGTCGCTGCTCTAAAGGAGCCTTCCAACCCTCGAAGTTTCTCGGTTGCCTTGATGTTTAAGATTTCATGTATGATTCTGATGTTAATTATTTATTTCAACACCAAAAACCACATATTGGGTAGCCACAGAGACCCAAAATAAATAAGATAATATCAGCTTAAGTAAGCTCAAGGGTAAAGAAAATATCCATGATCAAGAAGACAAACAATAAATCAAAATTCACTAAACCCAAATCTTCTAACTTTCCCCAAAAAATAACGATTCTTTTCAAATTTAATTATCGAACAAAAAATTTCAAATGCAAAGGAAGCATGTTTCTGTGTAGAAGATTTGTTGCAGCAAATCAGTAACATAAACGCACGCCATTGATATTAAAGATTCAGGATTCTGATACAAGGTAATTTCATAAAACTCATTACAACAAAAAATAAAGGAAATAAAAAAGATTTAAGGAACAATAAATCGAAATTCACAAAACCAAAATATAGTTATTTCCCCTAACAGATAATGACTATGTTCAAATTAATTATTCTACCAAAAATTAAAAAACAAAAAATCATATGCGACGGAACACGTGATCCAAATTCAATATTCTTTGCGGTAAACCCATACCTCGTCGTAATCTTTCTTGTCAACCTTTGGCGCCTTCAAAGGCTTTGCTTTCCCACCTGTTCATATTCCGAAATGTAAAGCACAAAATTAACTAACCTTTCATTTATTTTCACAAGATTGAAAAGAAAAACAAAACCAGACCTAGCAAATCCAATAATTTCAAAAGATCGCGGTACCTTGCTTGGAAGACATGTTTGGAATATAGGGTGGGTTAGGGTTTCGCTTCGCTGTGATCACAAAATCGCTTGAGCAAAAGAAAGAAAAGGTAACCCTAACCCAATTTTGTGGTACTATTTGGCGACTCGCAATTATTATGTAGAAAAAAAGGGGGCCGACAAAATTGAAAAGAGAAAGCATAACCAACCGTATTTTTTGATATATACGTTTTAATTACCTTAAAAATCATTAACCTTTATTCAATATCCCATTATATCCTTAAATCTTTTTTTGTCACGTTCTTATTTTAACACTAGTGGTCACACGTGCAATGCACGTATTTCAATTTAGTTGACTACTTAATAGCGTGAAGTGATTTTTAGTCATTTTTTGTAATGTTCGTAATTTTAGTTATATTGAAAAAATGATTTTATGTTATACTGTACGTATGTCATGATATTAGAATGAGGATTTGAAATTGATATGAAAAAGGTATCCCAATAGTTTCATCAGTCGTGTATGCAGAAAACAAGTATTCACATTGCACAAACCTAATCAGTTTCCATCAAAGCACAAGTTTTGGGTTGTTCATTACAGAGAAGGTGTGATACTGTACGTTTGAAGCTGTTACTGTAAGCCATTAGAAAAATTACTCTCAATACTATGCACCAACAAATTAGTAACCCATATTGCAATAGGCATTGACCATGGGCATATAAGTCGTATGCCAACAAATAAAACAAAGGAAATCCACTATACATATTGAAAAGTAAAATGGTTGTAATAGTACATCATATGTCACGGACCATTTACCACTTTGCATAGGTTTATGGCAGTAATTCATATTCCCAATGTACAAGCTCTTGTTCTCAAGTATTTTCTTCGCTTCCATAAGAACAGCGTCTAATCTAACAAATGTGTCATCGTCCAAAATTGTTTCAAGAAAAATAAAATGAAATCATTAGGCTCGAATTTTTATTTTTTTGTTGAGTACTGCAAGTTCGATTTATTTTTGTGTCTTCAAAGAAAGAGCTCAGCACCAATAGGCCATTGAGGAACAGTAAAGAAATTTGTAATAGCCAGTCCAGGCTTGCAAGTATGCGTGACTTAGGCCTCTGCCAGTCCATTCCTTCCACAATATTTCTTGCATATTTCCTGGTGAATCTCAGAAGTAAGCTGATAAAGGAACTATCTGCTGTCACTCCACAAGCGTCCCTGCCAAACACGTCATATAACAAGATACACAGAGGCATATACATACAGAATAAACAAAAGAAAAAAGACACCGAAAAACAAATAGTCAGCAATGGAACAACCTCGAAAAAGAAAGTTAATTTAGAAAAGTGACGTGAATTTCAAAGAAAAATTTCAGCCACAGGAAATGCTTTTAATTACAAGTAGCCAAATAGCAAATACAGTATCTTGCAATAGGTGCACGCATTTACCAACAACATTAACACTGGAACATAAAATGACTACTATAGATAGATATTTGATAGGCCCCTGAAACTATTTGTGATATCATCATGAGGGGGAATAACTTGATTTTTCACATATCATAGCACATATCAGTCTGCGGACCACACCCCATGCCTCGAATTTCAAACCTGCAGATCCGGCCGATCCATATAACAACTACTGGATTCTAAATAACAATCTCCTTACCAGAGTTTAATCGCTGTCTTCATTTCTCGATTTCTTTTTCTTCCTTTTACCTTCACTTGCAGCTGGAAGATCCTCAGTGTTTCCATCCTTCTTGTTCTTTTTTTTTCTTTTTGGCTGTTCCATCTTCAGCATTGAATCCATTTGCACCATTTACATTTTCTGTAGGTTCATTCTTTTCCTCCTTTGCCTTTTGTACCAATTTTCGCTTTTCCCTTTTCTTCTTCTTTTCACTTTTAGGTTCTTAAGGAACATCTCCATTATTAACAGCTGCTGGCTTATCCTCAGTCGTGGGTTCAACATCTTCCTTAGCTCCCCTTTTGGATTTCTTTTTCTTGCCTTTTTTTCGCAGAAGGTCCATCAACGGGTTCATCTACATCCATTTCTGTATCTGAAAACATAATAATAGAGAATGTGCAAACAGTGAATAGCCTACACGAAGATTAATAATGTACTACGGTAAGCATGAATAGAGAAAAATCAAGATGAATCCCAAAAGGAGGGCAAATTGAAACATATGAGCAAATGCATATATCTATGCAAATGCCATGTCCATTCGGACTTTCAAATCTTTCCTTTTTTCCAATCTGGACAATCAGCACTTACTCAGCTGTAGCAGAATATCTGATTAAAACTAACGAAGTAAATAAAACATAGTTATTAAGAATTCGCTGAATCTGAATAGCAGGATCATCAGACAGCATATAATAAAACCATCTGAGATTGAAGATTTGAATATATATTTAGAGAGAATTCTTCAATGTTATTTTGTAACTTTCAGAAATGAGATTGTATATAGAATTGTATTAGGCACACCTTTGCTCTCAACAGTTTCAATAGCAGATTTCATCACATCTAGGTTTTTACAGGTTTTTACGAGGAGCAACCCCTTTATCATAGAAGTCTAGACATTCTTCAACTTGTTCACGGAGCTTCTCTCCAAAAGTAGTAGTATGTTTCTCCGGGCCAATGAGAGATCAGAATATGTTAACAATTTGTTGCATGTGCAAGATGAGATAACCAACTATTGTCTTTTCTAAATGAGTAAGAACTCACCTAAGAAACAGTCAATACGAGAAGCAATAGAGCACTTGTTTGCAAGATAACGAGCCATCCGGCCTTAATTCCAAGTAAAAGCATGGCCAATGAAGAAGGAATGGAATATAAGACCATATTCTGGAGTGTTCCCACGGGTTTTTAGTGCCCTGACCATAGAAAAAACTAAGCAAAGGAACCAAAACTAATAAAGCAAAAACGTGTGGTTCTAGTGTTCCCATGGTTCTGCATATTGCTCGTGATCTTTTCCACATTGCTTTTAATCCACATCAAAATTATTAAAGCGAAAACAGTCAAGCATGACGCAGTTATCTGGCTTTCATTAAAATTAGCAATTCTGACTCTTATAGCAGATAATTTTTTATTAATTTAATTCAATATTTCAACTGCAAAACCTCAAGTTAAAAGTCACAAATGCATGTCGTACAACTACGTATGGAATGGTACTTAAGTATAACACCTAAAGAGAGCCTTCTCAGCACCAAGGATCTAAAGAGTTGAAGAAGGACACTTTGCCAAATTTGTGAGACTGCTAGCATGAGAAATCAATTGAGCGCCAACAACTTCACCAATCAGTGCAGCCAAATTAGGTGCTATATCATTCAATGTTAACAATTTGTTGCATGTGCAAGATGAGATAACCAACTATTGTCTTTTCTAAATGAGTAAGAACTCACCTAAGAAACAGTCAATACGAGAAGCAATAGAGCACTTGTTTGCAAGATAACGAGCCATCCGGCCTTAATTCCAAGTAAAAGCATGGCCAATGAAGAAGGAATGGAATATAAGACCATATTCTGGAGTGTTCCCACGGGTTTTTAGTGCCCTGACCATAGAAAAAACTAAGCAAAGGAACCAAAACTAATAAAGCAAAAACGTGTGGTTCTAGTGTTCCCATGGTTCTGCATATTGCTCGTGATCTTTTCCACATTGCTTTTAATCCACATCAAAATTATTAAAGCGAAAACAGTCAAGCATGACGCGGTTATCTGGCTTTCATTAAAATTAGCAATTCTGACTCTTATAGCAGATAATTTTTTATTAATTTAATTCAATATT
Organism: Fraxinus sp. D2006-0159; assembly: GCA_903798375.1. Lineage (NCBI taxonomy): Eukaryota > Viridiplantae > Streptophyta > Magnoliopsida > Lamiales > Oleaceae > Fraxinus > Fraxinus sp. D2006-0159. The sequence goes on from CAIGRQ010332353.1 coordinate 7,413, forward strand.
TCAACTGTAAAACCTCGAGTTAAAAGTCACAAATGCATGTCGTACAACTACGTATGGAATGGTACTTAAGTATAATACCTAAAGAGAGCCTTCTCAGCACCAAGGATCTAAAGAGTTGAAGAAGGACACTTTGCCAAATTTGTGAGACTGCTAGCATGAGAAATCAATTGAGCGCCAACAACTTCACCAATCAGTGCTGCCAAATTAGGTGCTATATCATTCATTTTGGCAACAAATAATCATAGAGCTTATTCCTATACTCCGCAAGGTCCATTACCCTTTGCGCAAATTGTTTGACATTAATTAAGTCAATTGGCGACAAATCCTGTCCTGATAAAGTAAGGAATGTCAGGTCAATAATAATGACATACATTTCATTTCTCGGAAAAAATAAGAAATTTTACCCATGGACGCTTTGGCAGCTTCTATAATTTTCTTTGCTTTATCTTCATCCCCAACTATGTCAGTTAAGCCTCATAAATGGTCTTCAGACAACTGAGATTTATCTTCTACATATTTTGCAACTTTGGCGTACAGATAATTGTCGTTAACAATCTTCACCAATTCAGGGAAATGCCACGAGTACCATTCTCTACATCATCAGAAGTAACAGAGACAATGATTCATAGAGCTAAACTCATATTAACATGCATAAATGAGTATTTATTTTTGTGCATAAAAAATTGAAGAATTACAATGAAAAAGTAGCCATTATGTACAAAGAGATAGTTAAACCTAAAGTCAGCAATTTTCCATGTGACATGGAAAGGTAGTAGAGTGACAAACACACTGACCTGACTCTCATGGAGAAGGAATTGACATCTTTATCGAGAGTATCAAGAAGAAAGATAACCTGAATAACCATATTATCTACACGGTTCACATTGACCTTGACCTTCGCTTTGCTGTAGCTGTGTTCAAGACCCAGTTGTGCCATTTCTAAATCACCAGGCTATTTATTTTTTGGAGGGAAAGAATGAGTAAACAAATAAACCAAAGGAGCTATTTCAGAAAGAAAATCTACAAGCATTATTAATTTTAAGACATGAGATTTAGAAATTGCAAACCTTTAGGTTTTCAATGAACCTATCAAAATGCAAGCGCACGCCTAGAAGAAGCTCAAGGACAATTTTAGTTACTTCATAAATATGAGACCCAAGTTTAGGCTCTGCCACTCCCAAACTGAATTTAGGCTTCTTCCCTACCTTAAATTTTGGGAGAGTAAGCTCCAGAAAGCTTCTCAGCTCATCACTCATTTGCCCTAAAACCACATCATTAGAGACAACATTATTCTCACAGAAAATACGCAAAAGATAAGTAACATATCCATGAAATGATTTATAAAATTGAAAAACATTCTCACTCTTGATAATCAACAAATATAAAAAATCATAGCTAATAGCAAATACACATGGTTGCATGCCTTGAGGTGTGGGGCAGTATATTTAAGAGGGAGAATGAGGCTTACGTCTTTAGTGAGGCATGGGCTTTCTTCTTAGTTCTCATATTTCATAGATTGACTTCATTGGAAATCCACTATATATTAAAAACAGCTTCTGGAATCCATTATACTTTTCTTTCATTAAGAAACACCAATTCTCCCCCATAAATCCCATCTTTCATCATGCTATCTTGATTCTAAAAGAATAATTTCTACAAATTCATAAAGACGTATAAATTGAAAACATGGTGCATTCAAACCTGTGTATTCCCACAGGCAAGTAGCCAAGTGAGCTATTACCATAGGCAAAATATGGTAAAATTTGTCAAGGACACCATCAACTGATGATACCTATGTTGGTAAAATACGTGAAATCTGCTTTCTACCAAAACAGCTAGAACAATAATGTAGGCTATCATGGATGTAATTTTGTTCATTGATTATTTGCTCCATTTAATTTTTTTTAAAAATAAAAAATAAAATAGGCCCCTCAAAAAATTTGTATAAGGCTCCTAAATTGTTTGAGTTGCCTTTGATTAAAAAAATGAAGATTTCTTTAAAAATGATTCGCATGATACTATTTTCTTATTTTATGATGGAAAATGATACTGCAATTAAAATCGTCTAAATTGTATTATTCTGATTCAAATATTTTGAAAAATAGCCAAAGCGACTGATTACTATAATAATGGTCGCTGGAACATTCCAATGGCATTTAAGAATCATTTCCCTAATATTGTGGCAGATATTGAGCTCAACATCCCATGCCCAGACTCTGAGGATGAATTAATGTGGGAGCATTCTATATTAGAATAGGTAAACTAAAAAGACTCCTACCAATACTTTCACAAACAGAGACTGTCCTTTCCACCCTCCCGCTCTTTCCTTATATGGCGCATTCTCCATGGGCAAGTGCTTACGTAGGATCTACCACAATATCATGGCTTCCATTTTGAAAACACATGCGTAAAAAGTGCAAATGTTAAAATTAAACCTCTCACAAATCACCATACTAAATCTATAAAAAAATATACTAAAAGCTCAACAACAACAACAAAATAGAGAAAGAAGAAAAAGCTCATAGGGCGGAGGCAGCAGCAGAGAGACAATCGGAGATGGAGAGCGTAAGTGTTGGTAGTATCACTATAAAATCAACGGCAAGGCCAAGAACACAGATTAACACGCAGAGAAGCATAAGTAGTATCACTATAAAATTTGAGTCATGCGGTTGATTGTCTACTTAAGGTGACTCCTTCACTGGTGGCGGCTGATTTACGTTCCCAACAAATTGTGACCGGAGCCATTTCATTTGGAAGAGAGCGAATGGGGGAGAGGGTTTATTGCCTTGCCCAACCATGCTAGATTACCAGAAAATTTTTTACCAGAATATTGGCAGACACTCACAACATAGGGGGGTGGGTGGGGTTTTTTTTCCATTTTTTATTCTCGGGGCCCCACACATGTGAGGATCTGGTAATCGTAAAATTTCATCTGTACATGAGGATTTATCCTTGCCCAGAACGAGGAATTAGGCCAATTTTAAACTTTCTCCCAACGATGTCGTAGTGATCGACGATATGGAATCACTACACGTGGCCGGAGTGAACAGTACCAAAAGTCACTCTTTTATATTTGTATGGATACTTAAGGTGACTCCTTCACTGGTGGCGGCTAATTTACGTTGCCAACAAATTGTGACCGGAGCCATTTCATTTGGAAGAGAGCGAATGGGGGAGAGAGTTATTGCCCAGAACGAGGAATTAGGCCAATTTTAAACTTTCTCCAAACGATGTCGTAGTGGTCGACGATATGGAATCACGACACATGGCTGGAGTGAACAATACCAAAAGTCACTCTTTTATATTTGTATGGATATGGAGATATGGATATGGATTTTGTTAATCAAGATTTTTTTTTAATCGCAATTTTCATCCAAAAATATTGTTAGTTTAAAATGAGGGTCAAATATTTAATAACATTTTTACATTATTATTTGTTTTAATTTTTTAAAATATAATGGACAAATGGATTTTTTTACTATTTTTAGGAAAATTTTAAAAAGAAACTATAATCAAGAACGATTTATAATAATTTGAAAATAAGAATGCGATGAAAAATGTTTGAGGCACAAATATGATAATGTGTAAAGAATATAAACATTTCATACAATAAAAATATAGTCCAATTATTAAAAATTATAGTGTGAATATATTTAACCAAAGATAAATATATAAATACTAACGATTTTGCCCACGTATAAAATCTCAATTGTTTATCTTCTTTTGTGCTTTTTGCTATTAAGCCCCCGTTTGGTAAATTTAAAAATCAAATTTTAATAAATTTTGATAGAAATTGATAAAATACATTGTTAAAAAGTTGTAAATCTCATGAAATATATAGTTAAAATTAATTATAGATTTTAACTTAAATTTTTGCCAAGATTAAAAATCTACACCAAATAGGAGTTGAATTTAAATGTATTAAAAAAAGTAAACGGTATGATATTTTAATTTTCGTTTCGTCTTGCTTCTCCAAAATCTTTGAAGAAGCGGGAAATGGGGAGAGACAAGTGGAAAAATTCCTTATATTGATTGAACCCTAGAATTTGCTTGTGATAATATACATGTAAAATACATTGCTACCTATTTAGCCCCTGTTTGAAATCCATTTTGAAGAGAGTGTAAATTTTGGAATAGTGATTGATATGAGAATATGTGGTGAAAAAATGATGAAAAGTTTTTTATTTGTTTATAATATTATTTTATTTGGAGAATGTGTGGTTGAAATGAAGAATGAGAATGAAAAATTAATGGGTGTCAAACGGAAGCTTAGTTTCACGCTCATAAAACTCATATATAGAGACCAGAATAACACCCTTATCTACCCTCCATCACTGAAATCGACAATTTATTCGTGCAATTCTTTTCAATGGTGATAGCTGTATTGGCTTCTCGTGCAATGCTATCGATAAAGAATCCTGGTTGTTTTGGTGCAGGCAATTGCATAGCATCGTTTGTAAGCATAGAAAGTACACGTCATGAAGGGTCTGTTTGTCTGTCTCGAGCATGGTCTTGAACGCATAGCAAACCAACATTAATACATCTCATGATTTTATCCTTAGGACTGACTTATCCAGTGTTGAATCCAATAGCTCTAGAGCTCTTCCTTCCATCCAATGTTCGCTTGCCAACAAAGATGAGTCTTGATTTGAAAAATATAAAAAAATAAAACATATAAAAGGTGGAATTATACATCACTTCTCGGTCTCAGTGTTATCCCTAAATCAACTAATTGTTGCGCAAACAATTAAAACATTAAACACACAATAATTAATTAACAAGTATTAAAATGGCATGAAAATCTTGAAATTAGCCCCCGTTTGACACCAATTAATTTTTCATTCTCATCCTTCATTTCAACCACATATTCTCCAAATAAAATAATATTACACACAAATCAAAAACTTTTTATCACTTTTCTATCACACATTCTCACATCAATCAATATTCCAAAATTTCTATTCTACACAAAATAGGTTTCAAACAAGGGAAGTATATAATAATAATCTTAAAATACATCATCAATCTTAACAATAAAAATATTTAGTCACTCATAATGTTGAAATTAAACTCGCAAAAATGAAAAGACATCACCTAAAAGGCTAAAATTGACAAAACGTGGGAATTTTTTATGTTTGCAACTTCATTTCATTTTTTTTTTCTCCTTTCCGCTCTTCTTATCTTTTCCTTTCTAGTGCCGACGTTTGCTTTTTCCACCGTCTATTTTGAATTTTCCAACTTTTTCTTTTTCCTTTGATTTTTTTTCCTTCAACGCCTCCTTTTCTATTTTTCTTTCTTCCTTGCTAACAATCTTTCTTTTTTTTTTTTCTTCTACGTGAATGTCCTCTTCCTTTACTTTTTGCCCTTGTATCATATATATTGTAGCCAATAAAAGTCCAAGTTGAAGTCCAGTAAATTTCAATATCAAATTAAATTATTTCTTCTTTCTAAGTCCTCAATTCTTTCATGTAAACACGGAAAAGTAAGATATCATCAAAAATTGACGAAACGTGAACATTTTTTGTGTCTACAGTTTAATTTCTATTCCTTTTTTTTTTTCTTTCCTCTCTGCTTTTCTTTTCCTTTCCTGTCTGCACGTTTTCTTTTTCCACCTTCTTTTTTGAATTTTCCAACCTTTTCTTTTTCCTTTGGTTTTATTTTTCTTCAACGCCTCCTTTTCTGTTTTCTTTTTCTTCCGTGCGTTAATTTTTTTTTTTCTTCTACGTGAACGTCCTCTTCCTTTACTTTTTGACCTTATATCATATATATTGTAGCCAATAAAAGTCCAAGTTGAAGTCCAGTAAATTTCAATATCAAATTAAATTAATTCCTCTTTCCAAGTCCTCAATTCTTTTATGTAACACAAGTTGATCCTTAAAACAATTTTAATTGCACAGCCCATGCCAATTTAGAACTCGTACTTTTGATTTTTCCATTTTCCACTATTTTGCATTTTTTTTTCAATTTTTCAATAAACATAAAATTTTACCTACAAAATACAATTTAACATAAATTAGGTAAAATTTAATTCAAAATACAATAAAATTCATGATTTAGCGCCACGAATAAATATAAAAACTACACTTGTCATTTTCTATATACACAATAGCAAATGATGCTGAATGTCGCTAAGATTGTCCCACCTAATGCAGTAATAAACCATTTCCACCAATTACTTTTTGCATCAAAGACAAAAGCATTATATTCTAGCAAATATAGAGCTTATATTAGCATTTTAGGAATAGTAGTGAGACACGACTAACTCTTCCCATAAGCAAGTAAATCTCCCTATCTGTTGCAGGACCAGACGTGTAGAAGCTGGTTATCTTCGTCCAAATGTCACAACCAGTTCCATTTTGGGTGATTGAGGCATAAGCGACACACGAACAATTCTGCACGCACTTGTCCTCA
>CAIGRQ010332367.1:0-11050 GCA_903798375.1 Fraxinus sp. D2006-0159
AAAAAAAATTGTAGACACCATCTTGAATTTACTTATCTTATTTCAATTTTTTCTCCACAACCTTTCGGAACAATTTTAGGCTAATAAAAGAATATGTATTATTTATCTCAATGTATTAAAAAAAATTGTCTTCATGCTGCACGAAGACATGGTGTCCGTGTCTTCGTGCCACATGGAGGCAAGGGCCTTTTTTTAAATATTTTATTCCTTGCATTTTAAAGCTATCAAACTCAAAATCGACAGAATTGTATAAACTATTACGAGATGCCCCCGTTTCAATTTCACATATGTCATCAATTTTCAAATAAACTTGTTCATGATTTAGATATCTCGACATTTTATTCCGATAAGCATACTCTTCCTCCTTAAAATCTGTTTCAGCAGCATCATCTATTGCAACCAAATTCATCTTCTCATTCTTAAAAATTGTTTTCATTCTTGTTGTATCGGCCAAACTACCAGACATACTTTGATTTATATCATGTTATTGAAAGGGTTAGCCAATAAACCCACATTCCCATTTCTCCTATTTCCATCTAACCAAGATTTCAAATTACTTCCTTTGACAGACCCAACTAAGATATTCTCTTCTCTTCGACCAATTTCTCTTTCCAATCTCTTTCATTTTGTTGGATTTTGAATCAATTGACTTCTTTCCCAACAAACCACCAAAAATTTGAGAGAAATTTAGTCGATTTTCGCCCAATTAGTTTAAAGGAAAAATTTCGGGAAGTTGCTCTCGAGTCTTGTCGCTCCAACCTGCTTCGGTTTGACTGTTTCATTGCTGAATTTTGAGAAGGAAAATTGAGGGTCTGAGGAATGAAATGAAAATGAGTAAATGAAAATAAATGGGAAAATTTCAAATGACGCCGTAATGGTTGACCATAGGAAATTGTGACACGTGGCCATGAAGAGTTAGCCTCTTTTATATTGTTAGGATTAGGATTAGGATTAGGATTAGGATAGGTCAGTGGCATAATTTCCTCAAATCAATTTTGATCCGAACTAATAGAATGAAACCGAACAAGCAATGATATTCATAATGGGCCGGAAGAAGGTCGAGCTGTGGGCCTTAATCCAATAAGTAGTAGGTGGCAGAACTGCAAAAGAACAGTTATCTCGTATCTGCATTCCAACCAAAATAAATAAAAAATAGAAGAATTCTTTAATCAGAGTAGGGATTGAAGGTTTGGAATTTCTGCCTTTGCAAGGAATTAACCAGGAGCTGCTTCTCTCTCCTGTCTCCAAGTCAGGTTTTAATGCTTACTCTTCGTATCTAATAATATGATTGTGTATATTGTTACGTATACGCATACATATTGCGCTCTGTGTCTATACCTTGTTTTCTGTGTCCAGAGATACTGAATAATATTTTTCCGGTGAACAGGTATGATAATGGTCTAGTTGGAATTAATATTCTGTAATCTTTATCAGTAGAAATCGTAATAGACCAGATATAGGAAAATATGGAAATATGAGGTTTTAGAGAAGAAAAGTCTTACTGATATGTGGCCTGGGGATAAAATGAATTCAGACCCACCCTTAAGTTGACGTTGTGGTAAGTGATGGAGCTTGGTTTTGGTATGACTGGTTATCTACTTGTGTGAATAATTTGTAAAATAAGGAGTAATTGGTGTTCTATTTAAGAAGTCCCACATAATGAATTTTAGTTCGTAAAGGGGACTATTGGGGTGATTTGAAATTGTTTGGGCACTGATATTGAATTTAGTGAAACTCCCATAAAGCAATATGTTTTATAGCCCAGAAATAAACCTGTTCTCTTTTCTCAAATTATGTTGCTAGTTCGAGAAGTTTTTTGGCTGTGGAAACTGAACTAGAATTCTTTCGTTGAAGTTCATTTTCTGCAGTGAGCGTGTCTGAAAAATTATGAAAAGAGAGAAGTAAATTAAACTGGGGTTGAAGAAAAACCAGAATTGTTGGCAATATGAAAATATCCTTGGCGCAAATGGCAAGGGTTGCGTAACTATTTATATGGATTTGTTTACTATTTCTTTTAAGTTCTATTTTGAACTTAAGTTTTCCATTTGCTTACGAATGAATCTCTCTGACTATTTTTATATTTGACTGTTTTCAAATTAAGTTTTCTTGTTTTCAATGGATATGTCAAGAATTATATGTTTTTGAGATTTTTTTACAATTTGAGAATTTCTAGAAAGTTGGACAAGTACACTACAGTGTTATATTATGTGTAATTCTGAAATTATGGAAATAAATCTCTTGTTTATGTTGAGACATTTATCATTTTTATGAGCTCTGAAAAGTTTAATTGATGTCTTTTGAGCGTAGTATGCTTCCTCAGAGGGTCCTCTCTGTTTCATTTCCTTTGTGGCTTTGTCTCATAGACTCCAGATTTCATTTGTTTCACATTAGCTAATTGATATTCATCTTTTCTTGTTTTCTTAATTTTTTTCATGTTTAATTCATGATCAGGTGACTTAGCAATGTCTCTTTGTTGGTGATAATGCTTTATGGGCCACACTGATACACCGAGCTTGTTGTTTGCGGCTGCTGTTTGGTGTGCTACATACGCTTTGGTTGCTGTTCAAGGGGTCTTCCGTGTTTTCGATTTTCTCTTGACCTGCATTTTCAGTTAATTTTGAGTAATTTGAGGATCATATAGAAAGGGAAGAAAAAAGGCCATCATGGGCTACGCACAACTTGTTATTGGCCCTGCAGGCAGCGGAAAGGTGAATTATCTATTTGTACCCTTTAAATCTTACCAATATATCTTCCTGATAAGATGGATTTTGGATTAAAAATTTTCATTAATGATGGTTAAACAACAGAGTTGTTTCAAATCTGAAGTTCTCTTTTTTCATGAAATTTTTATTTGATATTGATAGAAATAAATATTTTCTGACCAAGGACCTTTATTAATCATGGCTTGTTATAGTCTACTTATTGCTCCAGCCTGCACCAACATTGTGAAACTGTGGGCCGAACAATTCATATTGTAAACCTAGATCCTGCGGCTGAGAATTTTGACTATCCAGTAGCCATGGGTGAGTGTGACTAATTATTATATGTAAGACTGGTTTATATATATGCTCATTTGATCTGGGCCCTCATTGATTTCTTGAGTTTTGAATTTGCAGATATTAGGGAACTCATTTCTTTGGATGATGTTATGGAGGAACTTGGATTGGGTCCAAATGGTGGACTTATTTACTGCATGGAGTATCCTTTTCACTTCGAATTCCTGTTTTCCAATTTTTTTTATTTTTTTTTATTTTTTTTTATTTTTTTGTGTCTACATAGTATGCCGTGTTTTCATTTTTGAGTTATCCAGGCATGTTATGGAGCTATCGAGCTTCAAAAATGGTCTTTCAAGGAAGTGATGAACTTGCTTTAATACTTCTAAGAAATTTTATATTATTGTTGGACATGTAGTGCCTTAAATCCTGAAACTCAGGCACCTTGAAGAAAATTTGGATGATTGGCTCTCAGAAGAGTTGGATAATTACTTGGATGATGATTATTTAGTTTTTGACTGTCCAGGTGCACACATATTTTCCTATCTCAACTGTCTCTATTTCCTTATACATTGTTACTGTTTGTTAACCCCTTTGTTTTATGTTTTTAAAGAATTATATATGGAAAAATAGGTTGGGTGCATATTTCAAGAGATCTCTGATAATTTCTATTTTTTGGATGTTTAAATAGACTTGATCCTTTTATTCCCATCCTCTACTTGTAGAATGAAATACTTCTCTCAAAAGGACCAGAAACACTATGTTTACATGTCATTGAGAAGTACATTAACTTAAATACAATAATAATAAGTGACAACACATACGTGTACAAAGCTATAAAAATGAGTCAAAGTTGATTGCCCCACAATAACACTTGCGTGCAATTATTCTACCAAGCTACTATGGGAATAGCCTTGTGCACGCTGAGAAAAAAATCATGGGGAGAAAATGATATTAGATACCCGGAAGTCCTAGCTGTAAACAATGGATAGCTAGTGTTGATGCACGATGCAAACGGTATTATAACTTATGGGTTAACTATCTAGCCTCAATTTATGCATCCCCTGGTGAATTTATTAGAATATTAGTATGTCATATCCTTTTATAATGATCTTTGTAATGAGCATCTTTTGTTGACGTGTCCACCTACACAAGAGCACCCTGTAGCTTTCCTCGCATACTTTAATCAAAGATATTTCCAGTCTAAGTCACCCTGATTAGCCCTTCATTATTTTCAAATAGATAGAAAAGGTTTAGATAGATGAAACTCAAAGGAATTGATGGAGCAAGTGGTTTAATTCAACAAAAAGTAAATAAATTTTTTGGGGCTTGATATGCTGCACATTTAAATTTTTTGGGGCTTGATATGCTGCACATCCTTTTAAAATAAGGGTGCCGACCACGTGTTTCATTGTTATTGTCAACTTGTGTAACGAGGTATTAGGTAAGTTTTGTGACGAGCACAACCTAATGTTTAGTTGTCATCAATAAGCTTGGAACCTTAAACAAGATGTCGTGATTAGCTGAATGAAGGTAAGGATGACATCGAAGTGGTCATATCTTTTATGTCCTTGGTAGTTGAAGTGTCCGTGCTACAAAGCGTGCAATGGTAACATTGGTAAGGACTAAGGACCAAAATTTTGGAGGATCAAGCTAACCAACCAACCATCAATTTGGATTGTCGGCTACCAAAGACTTACAAGTCAAATCACTTGTAATCAGCTATACAACAATTAATTCATTCGTTCATTCACAACCCTTATATACACCCCTTCAAACGGTAGGAGTTGACCATATCCAAAGTGACTACTCACTATAATAGAGGGATGTTGAAGGCAAGCTAAGTAACGAGAGTGATGTCACCATTAGGTAGCCATCCTAAAAGGTGTAACTCGATGCCTTTCCTCGTGGAAAGCTTATGTTTGTTAGGTAATTTTGTTTGACGCTACTTGTAAAACCAAAGAAAATGAAGCTACATATATGTTGAACTTGGAAATGAAACTCCTTTTTTGTTTCTTGAAGTTAGAATTATCACCAACCTAATGACTTTGTCATCCATGGTTGGAATAAGTTGATTGGATCTCCTTTTGTTGAGTCAAGAAAGCCTGTAGTGATCAACAAACTACTTTGAGGACTCAAATTTGACAACTATTTAAACTGTTGTTGAATCCATGTATAGATGAGATAATTTGGCAGGTGAAAACAATTTAGTAGCCAAGAGAAGAAAGCAAATTGATTCTCAAATAGTGGTGACTAAAGTGAGAGCAATCTAAGAGTATGTTTAACAAAGATTTTTTAAGATTATAAGCTAGTTAAACATCATTTTTATCCACATTCTGTAGGACCACAACATTTATCTACTTTTTATCTATACTTTTCGGAGAACCCACAAGTTATAATCTACAAAAATCTTTACTAAAACATGTATTGCATGTGAAAATGAAACACTTCCCTCATGACCCAGTTTTAGTGAGTAGGGATTTGAACTTTTGACATCATGGTTAGTGACCAAGTACAAGATATAGGATTTTTTTTATCTCCATTAGTATTATCCGTGGGAGTATTCCAAATAAAGGAACAATGGGGCGTGGAAAGTTATGAAATACATTTCAAATGTTCAGATTGTTTAATTATATGTTATGCAGAATGTTGATCATGGCAAAGGAAATGAAAGGTTCAACAATAATGTAGATACTGCTACAAAAAGAACATGTATAGCAATGTTTATCTTTCATACTATTATGCTTTAATTTATACAACACTTTTTTTACTTAGGATGTCTCTCATTTTGAAATCTGCATTCATCTTTGTAAAGTTTTGTTTTAAAATTATTTTTCATTTAGATTTGAGGTCCCATAATCTCCTCGTGATTTAACCAGTGACTTGATACTTTTGGCTGGCTGGGTAATACCTAAGTTGAGCCTAATAAAAAGGCAAGTAAAGGATGCAAGAGCATAATCCATGACATATATACTAATTTAGGCACAAATGGAGGACAAGTTGACTTGTAAGAAAAACAATTAATTTCAAGAACTACGAGAGCTTGTGAAAGGATGTTGTTAGGCTGCCATTGATATTGAGAAAATAAAGCTTGGCGAACAAATGATATTAGATTCTTGAATAGGTCAGCAACAAACGATGAATACTAAGTGTCATGCATATTGACTTACGCCTTGTTCTAACTAAAGCGTTAAGTATGCAAAAGCAAATTAACTTTATCAAACTCGATATGGTCACATCCTTTCGAAAGAAGGGTGCCTTTTGAATGCGTGAATAGTTAGCACATGGCTTATAATGACCACAACTTTCCTTATCTTCTCACTTTTTCATTCTTTTAGCTTAGGGGCTATTCTTGTGTTGACGTTGCTCATCCATATTGTCCATTGGGGTTGGGATCCCAATGTAGATTTATTTAGCACCTCCTAGTGATTCGAACTCAAAGACTCCAATTCTAGAAACTCTAGACTTAAAAGTGTTAGAATTTAATTATTGTTAGAAAATAATAAATGTGAAAGGTAGATAAAATTATCCTTAAGCATCAATATATTTCAATAATTTAATAATTGCAGAATCAATAGATTTTAAATGTCTTTATTCATGATCACAATAGTTGTAGAAAGAAAACTACAATTTGAAATGATTTACTAAACTCAAATTTAAATGACATTAAAGGGTTAAGGTATTTTATTTCAGAAAAAAGTAAAAGATTTAACATGGAGAATACTGAGTTTCTCTCGCTCCAAGCAGTCATCTTGAACCATCTAGCTCTCGTCATCTGAAATTGAAATGAGCTAATTTTCAATAAGTAAACCTCATGCACGTGATGCAATTTATTTAAAAGAATTGTTTTCTAAGATATTTATTCCCTTTTCCTTTTTGTTTCTTAAAAAAAAAAACACACATTAAAATTGTAAGCACACATAGTGTATCGTCTAGTCAATTAGAATGCAATAGACAATTATTATTTGGAACTTGTTCAATCTACAGGTAATGTCGCAAAGCGGTTAGTATTAGACATTCGACATTTATTATTTGAGTGCATCGGTTCCCACGTCCCATTTCGTATTCACACCCTTTTTATGGCATACCATAATACTTTGAACCTTCTAATGTTGTTTGTTTGTTTTCAATAAATCATTTTAGACTATGTAGTCCCCCACCCCTTCCCCCAGGGCAATTTTGTGAACTTCAATAAAGACCTTTAACATTCTATTGCTTTTACAATTATTGAATTAATGAAATTCATTGATGTTTATTTTGTTTTAAGAATAACTCTGTCCACTTTTTTGCATTTAATATAATGTTAACTAAATTCTATGTCTAGGGTTTTTGGACGTGAGGTATTACAAGGTGTTGCGTAAGTCCCTCAACGAGCACACCCTAGTGTTTGGTTGTCATTTTTAAGCTTGGAACCTTGAACACACTGTTGAGATAAGCCAAACAATAGGAAGGATGAAAACAAGTGACCATATCCCCTTATGCACGTGGCAATGCATGTTGTACAATGACCAAGCCAATCTCAACCCATATAACCAATCGTCAATTTGGATTGTATAACTCACCTTTACTGGCCATTCTCACTTGATCATATGAATTCATTCATAGTCCTTGTACACGCCACTCTTCACACTATAGGAGTTGGCCATATTCGAAGTCGATATTAACCAGGAGGAAAGGAATGTCCATAGGCAAGCTGAGTAATGGGAGACTGGGAGTGAAATAGTCGTTGAGTACCCATACTAAAAAGTGTGACTTAATTGATTCTTTCTTAAAGGGAGCTAATTTTTTGTTGGATATTTTTGTTCTTCTCATACCTACAACCAAAGGAAAAGAAAGCAAAGTGGTTCTCATAATAGTGGTAAGTGGAATGAGAGCAACCGTGACTTCCCTCATGGGCTGAGTGTGGCGACTGGTGATACGAACTCTTGACAGCACTGTTAGTAGAGAAGTACTCTAATCCTTTTAGCTACAAGTCCTATTTCTTCTCTACTAAAATTTTCCTCTGGAACAACCTAAAAGCTCCTAAAAATAGGAACATGTACTGGAATGGGATGCTATGAAATACATTTCAACTGTTAAAAAGGAATAGGTATCAGAAATTGTTTTATTCTTTGGCATACAAAATATTGATCATGGCAAAAAAATAAAGTATTGGGCAATAATATAGACACAACTACAAAAATGCAGGGGATGCATGAATGAACACACACACATACTGCCAGTTTTTCAGAGAGAAGAATAGTTTTAGCAATTTTTATCTTTAGTTTAGCATGATATTTTAATTTACACAACACATTAACTTATGACCCACCTTATATGTACTCCTATTTATGCATTATATTTTTGTATAATTTTTTATTAATTTGTGGTCTAACAATACCTTCTGGTTGAACCAGTTACTCTACTCCGTGGTTGGGTCAATAGTCCAATAGCCAGGTCAAGTCTGCTAACAATGCCCCAATAACTAAAGGGGTGAACCAAGTAGATTAAGGAGCATAATCCATGACATATATGCTAATTTAGCGCAAAGGTTGAATAGGAAAACATTTACTAAAAACAGTTGTCATAGGAACTTTGTCTATTGAATGAAAATGACCGAGCTGATTGTCAAAAACTTGTTTTAAATTTTCTATTCTCCTCATAAAATCATATGTTTCTGAAATAAAGCAACAACAACTCATCTTTCAATTCAGTATATTGAGGAGATGCATCAAAATATTTTGATTTTGATTTGAATCATATACAATATGTGAAATGTATGTGTACAACTGCATCTAAATTTTGGAAATTCATGTAACATACCATGTCTCACTGATTTTTTCATTTTAGTATATTAAATATGCATAGATATTATGCATGTTTGCGTGTTAGAATTTCAGTTTGTATAATTGGTTTAACGCAGCAACTAGCAATCCTATAGAGGAGCTGCCTAACTTCATATCTTTTCTTTGTTGTTTAAACTGATAATACACTCCCTCTGTATTCTTTTTTATTAATGAAATTCCTGATTATTTATCAAAAAAAAAAATTTCTTTTCTCGTGCAGGTTGCAAAACCACGTTCTATCATTTCATACAAATAAGCCAGCCCTAAATCCTAAGAAAACAACCTGCACTTGGCTAGCCTCACTAAAGATTCATTTGGAGGNCTGATTATTTATCAAAAAAAAGAATTTCAGTTTTGTTGACTTCCTATGAATTTACAGGCCAGATAGAACTCTTCTCTCATGTTCCGGTCCTAAAGAACTTTGTGGAGCATCTAAAGCGTAAAAATTTTAACGTTTGTGTTGTTTACTTGCTTGATTCGCAGGTATGCATATCTATATTTTTGTAAAACAGTATATATTGGTATCATATCACCACCTTGCATGGACTGAACTCGTAGTTTTTGCATATCAGTTTATAACAGATGTGACCAAGTTTATAAGTGGCTGTATGGCTTCGCTTTCTGCAATGGTTCAACTTGAATTACCTCATGTTAATATTCTCTCCAAGATGGATCTTGTGAGAAACAAGAGGGACCTTGAGAAGTTAGTTGGTTTACATCTCTCCGACATTTCTAACTTATTTCTTTTTCTGGATTATGGTGCACACTTTTCCACTCATACATTTTTGCTTTATGTACTGGCAATTACTTATTTTGTTTTTCCCGGTTCTTTCTTTCCTTAGTTACTTGAATCCAGACCCTACGACATTGCTGGCGGAGTTGAATCGGCGCATGGCTCCTCAATTTGAAAAACTAAACAAATCTCTTATTGAACTGGTACGTTTGAGCATCTCTTATGTTTTGCATTGATATCAGTTTTTTGGTTGAATGTAGAGCAGTGTATGCTGTTCAAACAGATTGAACATGATAAGCACATGTCTAATTAGCTTAAAAGTAGCTTATTGTGAATTTGTCGTAAACTGGAGTTGGAGCTAGAGCTGCTTTCTTTCATAGGCTACATTAATGCTGCTGAATGTCTATTCCATGTTAACTGATTATATCAAGCAACTTAAGTGAATCTTAAGAAATATATTTGTATTTACCAATGATTTTGTGGGCATTACTACAACCCGATGATGTGTTTAACTATTTTTATGAGTTGTTAACATTCCAGGAAAATGTATCTTTTAATGCATATATTATGTATGCACGTTTGTAAATTCGTGTTATGGTATATCTGCATGTTCGCTTGTGTTTTGTAGTCCTCAGATACTTGCACGATATGCTGCAGCTGATTTTTATTTATTTTTAAATATCAGGTAGATCAGTATAGTATGGTGAGCTTCCTGCCTCTTGACCTGAGAAAAGAGAGCAGGTACATTGCCTCTTTCTCTGCATCTCCAGACATTATCAAGCTTTCAAAACCTGTTTCGGATTTGGTTGTTCCATTAAATACCATATGACCTGCAAAAAAAGTTGACTAGTTAAAAACTTAATTATTTACTTATAAGTAAATTTTTAAGCTTAGCCAAACCTGGTCTAAAATTCTGGCTTTTAAATCATTGTGGGGCATGGTAGAGAGAAACTAAAGTGCACTAGCATTCTTGTTAATGTTGTATCCTTATTATATGAATTTGCATTTCTAAACTCCAGCATTCAGTACATCTTGTCGCAAATTGACAACTGCATTCAGTACGGAGAAGATGCAGACGTTAAGATTAAGGATTTCGACCCAGACGATGATTGAAGCTCAGAAAAAAATTTAGGCTTAAATCCCATAAATCAATATAAAAGTTTGCGACAGTTGTTGTGTAACTAACTTTGTTCGACTGTTTGCTTCTACTATCTGGAATATGTGTGACTGACTGTATGTTGAAGTTTGGTTTGCTTTCAATGAAAATTTAACTAGTCGAGTTTTAAGATTCAGAACCGCATATATCTGACTTCTAGCTATAGAATTTCGATTCGATTGGATTACAGATTATCTTTTCTAATCTCTGAAATAAAGCAATTATTATATTAATTTCTGTGAATTTAATTTATTTAAATATTTTTGCCGCTTCAAATGAAAAATATGAAAGTGAAATATAAAACTTATATTATAGTATTGCACTTTTGTCATTTTTGTATGAT
>CAIGRQ010332400.1:0-14770 GCA_903798375.1 Fraxinus sp. D2006-0159
TCAAAAACTATAGAGACGATTACCCAAAAACAAATACAAAGATTAGGTGAAACATAGATAAAATTAAACACTCAAATTATGAAAAATCTACATAAAGACTAATTATTTCCCAACTGAAGGTAAATATGAAATTGACATATCTAAAGTCAACATAAATAATCTTTTTTCACTTTAAAAAGTATAATTCGGATTTATAGCACATCAAACAACCAATAACAATTCATTTCTTACCCAACGTAATCATGGAGAAATCTCACTAAAAATCCCATTCAGAAACAAATTTGAGCAATTGATAAAATTAAAATCTTGAATTTTGATCAAGAATAAAAAAATTTGTAGAATAGAAGTACCCCACCAGCGGATTAATAAGGAGAAATCGTTTTCGAACCCGTGATTTTATTTCTAGAATCAATTAAAAGAGAGAAGCTGATAAAAGAAAAACATTAATACACTTCCATTTGCAATATTTGATCAAACCAGTTTGTGAATATTGGGAAGCAAATAGGAAACTAACGAAAGAAGAAAACAGAGTTTAATTAGATTAGTAAAAAAAGACGTGCTCACTATGACCTCACTATGACCCTGAAGGAAATAAACCATATAACTCCAAATTGTCGCAGGGACACCAGAGTACCCACACAGGCATGCCATAGCTCAGAATTCAAGCACTTTTTCTTCACTTCCATAACCCACTGTCAACAAACAATTACTCATCAATCACAATTTAACTTAATTATTTATTGGATTCTCATAAATTTGCAATAAAACTCAGATTGAAAATTTAAGCATCTAGTAACAAAAGTAAACACTGAGGACACATAACAAGTACCTTCATGAAATAAATTCGTTTCTTAAATTCAAGTGACTATAGAGAAGAGATTGAAGGAAACATTTTGAACTCACTTCAATGGCCTTTTCCAAGATACCATGAGGAATATCTTCCTGAAAATTATCTGTGTCATGGTTTGGCAAAGTATCTTCCTCAACAAAATATGGCTCTTCTGAAGGACCCTGAGCAACTGTAAAAGCATGAATTTTCGGTGAGAAACTGCAAGAATCAAAAGATATGTGGCACAACACTACGAAAGTTATTTCAATCCCCAATTAACCATATTCCTAATAAAGTTATTGCATCCTTCAAATTTCTTGTGGCAAATGGTAGAAAACCTAAGTACGAAAATCCCTTTAACGACATGGTTAAATGTTTTATCGCTGCCAAGGCATGAATTAAGCAATACTCTTTAACATTTTGTACTTTAAAAGTGGAATATTCCTATATCATGCCTCTGTCAACTGTGTCTTGTAATTCTCTTATGCAATGCTGAATGAAGAAATTGTAAAATCCAAACAAATAAAATAGCATATTATTTTCAAGACATCAAAGGTCACAATAATTTGATATTTATATTTTTCATGTAGATGAATAGCAGTTTCTTATTTTATGAGTCTCCAATAAGGTTTAGTCATATAATTATTTATAGCAAAATTGAGATTCACGACCTTTTGTTCTTTAACTTTTATTCAATGAATCATACCACAACCTTCCTAGCTCTAAGAACCATACAGGAAAAGCAGTTATCGATCTCATATGATTCAATAGTTTTACATAGATCTCACAGAAGGGATCATTTATTCAAATTTGGCATTTCTACACAGATCTCGAACATCTCGATCTTTGGTAAGAAAGATGTTGGAGCATTGTCAAGAAAATGCAATGAAAATCAGCCCAGTAAATCATTTAACATAACAGAGAAACTATAGATAAACCATTTAATGAACAAAGAACCATACTTTTAGGTCCTAAAGGAGGACGAAACTGGAATGCAGATATTCAACTGCCAACAATAGCTGGGTGAATCACTACAAGTGTTTCTACACAGGGCACGTATTAAACAATTGAATTAACTACCTAAAGAGAAAATGAGTACAAAATAGAAGATTCTTTAACATAAATTTGTATCAGCAAAAAAGGTATATACTTTTAGTCGCAAATATTCATACCTCCTCTGGAAAGCACTGGCCATTTGATTTTTTTCCTCGGTTCAGCCCTATTAAAGGTCAATCGTCCATAGCTCATAAAATCTCGAGAAAAAAGAGAACCCATCAAAATAGAAATTATAATATGAAGAAATTATGTTTAGAATAGAAATTGCACATATATGTTGCTGGTCATTGAAATCAAGTACACATTCTTTGCTATAATTACTGAAATTGATTGCTTAACATGTAATCCTCAGACCAAAAAAAAAATAAAAATTAGATTGCGCACCATCAGAGCACTTGTTCTTGCTAGTATTAAGCTTTGACGGCGCTCGGGCATCGCGATGGTCCATATGCTTCCCGATACCGGTGGAGGTGGAGGGTAAGGAGGAAGATGAGGGCATGTTTCTAGATGTAGAAGGGGAAGACTTCTCTAAGGGAGAAAATGAAAAGGAAAAGTGTGAGGGAGAGAAATGGGTGAAGAATGGATGAGTACGGGAGTTTACGGTAAAAATGGAGAGAGAAAGCCGAGAGAAAGAGGGGAAACCGGGAAAGAGAAGTATCTAGAAAAATCGAATGAAAGATAAAGAGAAAGAGTAGCGTAAAGAGGAAGGTAAAAGGACCACATGATGATAGTAAATTCAGAAAAAATCTCCTCTGGCTCGGCTTCGATGGCTCGACTAATCGACTGACTAAAAAATTGGCCATTTGGCTTAGGAACAGTGATTCAAATCTTCCTCTTTTATATATTGTAAGGATAATTATAGGATTGCAAATGCAAGTTTTCCGTACTTCATCAATACTATTTTCAGGTGTGAATTGTCCAGATGGTCACTGAACTTTACGCAATGCTTTCAAGGGGTGACTGAACTTTAAAAATCACTCAAATCATCACTGAACTTTGTAAAAAGTTTTCACGATGTCACTGAACTTTAAAAATTATCTCATTCATTACTAAATTTTGCAAAAAGTTTTTACGGAATTACTAAACTTTGCAAAATGTTTCATAGGAGATTACTGAATTAGTGATCCCGGAAATTTTTTTACAAAGTTTAGTGATGAATGAGGTGATTTTTAATGTTCAATAACCTCGTGAAAATCTTTTACAAAGTTCAGTGATTACTTGGGTGATTTTAAAAGTTCAATGACCCCTTGAAAGCATGACATAAAGTTCACTGACTATGCGTAGAATTCACTCCTATTTTCAGCATCACAATCCCTGGAAAAAAGATTCGAACCCTTAACCAAATCCTGCAACTCCGATCTCTTGTCTTGTGTACGCACGCAGAATCTCAGTTGCCGCCAAAACCCCCGTTCAACTACCATCACATGCCCAACTCCGCCGCCGCATGGATTCCATAGTGCACTCAGCGCTGGAAGAAATTTGCTCACAAGGCGCCAATGGGCTTCCCATTCAGAACTTATGGCCCAAACTCGGCCCGTCCCTTTCTTCCAACGGTTTATCCCTCTGCCCCGACGTGAAGCGTGCCCTATGGGTCAACCTCCTGGACATTCCGGGCCTTCAGTTCGAAACCGGAGTTAAAGTTTCTTGTAATTCCAAGGAGGATATGATGCGGTACTCAGTTGAAGAATGGGAACAGATGAATTTAAAAGTTGTAGCACCAGAAAGTCTGAGGAATAATTTTATAGGAATTTATGATATTGCGGCCTCGGACTCCAGTATTTCCCAGCCCCAGCGTCGAGCCCTTGAACGCCTGGCAATAGCGCGGTTTGCCTCAGCTTCTCTTTCGTTACATAGTCACTGTACTCACCACTGTCACATATATGCTTGAATATATATATTTTTTTTGCTTCATTAATTTGATTATCTATCTATTTTGAGTTCGCGAGTTTGATGTTTTATAAGTTGGAGTGAGTTCTTAAACTTCATTAATATTTTCTGGATTATAGTTTAGCAATAAATTTGGTTTAGTCATAATGTTAATTGGTTTCAAAGATGGAAAACGAGTTGGAAAGATTTAGCTGGAGACAGTTTAATTTTACCAAAATATTAATACGCATTTCATTTGTTGCGTTCCAGAACCAATGGGATTACACAAAGTGAGCTTTCTAAGGAACTTGGCATAAAAGGGAACAACATATTCTATGTACTGAAGAAACTCGAAACTCAGGGATTGATTGTGAGACAGTCAACTGTTGTTAGGACAAAAGAATCAAGCAATGAAGGGGATCCGAAAAGTGGTTCCACTGTGACCACCAATATGCTCCACTTATACCGTTATGCGAAGCATCTGGGTAGTCAACAGAGGCTTGAAATCATTAAAGAAGATAAAGCCTTGGTGGATGGCGAGGTTGCAGATGGAAATGCTGCAACTGGCGATGGCTTCAGCGAAGGAACTGCTAAAGAGGTTGTGCATGTGAAGGATTTTCTACCAGCACTAAAAGCTATATGCGATAAACTCGAAAAGGCAGAGGGCAAGGTGAGTCATATTTGACTGCTCCTCTGTCAAACCCAGTTTTATATGTCCCATCAGGCTAATCTTCTTCTTCTTTTGGTATTTGCTGCCAAAGGTTCTGGTTGTCTCAGATATTAAGAAGGATCTTGGATATCAAGGTACTCAGGGCCACAGAGCTTGGAGAAATGTAAGAGGATATTTTTTTTTCATGTTATCTCTTCCTGTTTCAATTACAAGTAAAATAATCTTCTGTGTAATTCACCTTGCAATCTGTTGTTAGATCTTTCACAGGTTAAAAGATGCTCGTGTCGTAGAGGAGTGTTGTGTTATGGTGAACAAGAAGGTATGCTCGAAACTTTTGACTTGGATAGGTTTGATCTTCTATTATGTGACCTTAATACCTTATTTGACCGTTGCGGCCTTCCCCAATATCATAGTGGTGGGGGTCTTTTGCATTTAGCAATCCTTCCCACTCACACAACGTTAATACCGTAGCAGCGTCTCAATCCTTTACTCTCGTATGTCATACGAGTTTTCTGCTTTGAGTGATATAGTGTATCACAATGTTTTTAGCTATGCAAGTGTGTAAATGGTTGATGCATGTATTAGGAACACTTGTAATTGCGTCGTAAACTAATAAAATTATCATTTTCAGTTAAAAAATGTGTCACAGTAAGAAACTGAAAAATCTGACCAACTACATGTAAAACTTGTTAAATTCTAAATTCTTCCTGGTGGGATTCAAGATCCTATACCTTTCTGCCAGCCTAGATTGACTGAAATTTAACCCTGTACAGTATCACACTTTCATTGTATTGGAATCCTGTCACATGAGACTAGATATATACGATTTTCACTCGTTTTTTATTTGGTATTGGTTTAAGAAAAGATTTGACAAATGTTGAAATCTTGGTTCTTTTGTCTCATTGGATAGGTCTTAGTCAAGTTCTAACATCACAAAAGAAAATCTCACTCCCCCTGTTCCCTCCTGTCTTATTGAAGATTTACCTATGCTTATCCAAGTAGAAGGAATGTTCATGCATAGTTTATTACTAATAGTTTTCGTTACTCAGGAAGTTAATTGTTTACGTCTGCTCAAAAAGTTCTCACCATCATATTTTGAGCCAAAATCTCATGGACGTGGGAATGATAGTGTAGACATGGAACAACAAATAAATTTGGGAAAGAGAGGTCAATCTACAGAACAGCTTGTAGAACTTCCCATTCTGCGCCAAGTGTATGATATTATTGATGCTGAGGGATCAAAAGGGTTGACAATTACGGAAGTAGGTGCATTACTTTTGCAGCCACAACGAATGCAATTTCCTTTTCAATTTCTGGTTTTGTACCTGACAAGATATTCTTTTCTATCATCTTGTTATATCTTTATTTTCCTTCTCACTCTTTTTCATTTCCCAGTGTCTAAATTAATCAAAACTCTCGTTTTGTTGCTCATTCTAGTTATATATTGTAAAGTGACATGACGCGATGCATGTGTTTCCTGCTTCTATGGAGAAGTTCAGGCTGTCAGAGTACAATTATTGAAGTTATTGCTTAGATATTTTTGATGAACTGGGAGCCAACACTTATAGATGAAAGTACATAAATAGCTTTTTCTGTTTTGGACCTGCAATACCCCTTTGTCCTGTTCTTGGTATAAATTAAACAAAGTGAAGATCCATTCTAGATTCAGTTTGGAGTTCTGTTACAGATTTATGAGCAAAAAGACATAAAATTTCACTTTCTTCTGGTTTATCTTAGAGGTAAAGATAGATTTAGAGATTGCTCTCAAGTTACTATGTTGAAGTGTTTTCATATCTTTTCTCTAAATTTTGGAAAAGAACTGTGTTTGAGGAAAATAAATGCCACCGATATTGGTAGTTTCATTTCAGTCATATGGTGCAAATACTTTATTTTGGTGGAAGCTTAGTGTGTATGATGTATATGTATTAGATTTTCTTGAGATGCCTTCTAGTGGTTCGTCACTAAGTGATATTTTCCTTGGGGGCTTCAATAACACAGTGCAAAGTGCTAATTTTTTGCATATTTTTATGTGTTGGCAGGTGTGTAAAAGGCTTGGAATACGCAATAAGCCATACTATAATCGACTTCTTAATATGTTCTCTAGATTTGGAATGCATCTACAAGCAGAAAGCCATAATAGGGCTGTGGGCTACCGGGTTTGGACAGCTGGTAACTTCAATCCTGAAGCATCTAATGTGGTTCCCAGTGTACCGGAAATAGCACTGCTGGAAGGAATGGAGTCTAATCAACAGGTTTTGGATCTCAACTCCCATGAAAATTTAGCTCAATCTATTCAGATGGTAGGTGCTTCAACTTCAAATGATGATGTTAAAAGCATTGCCGAAAATGAATGGACTACAGCGGAACCAGAATCTTCTAACTGCACAAAAGTGGATGCTGAAGGCCAGAATATGTTGCTTTGTCCAATCAATTCGCAGAATTCTGTAACTGAACCTAGCACTGTAGTTCCTGAGGAGGAATTACAGATAGTAAGTAAAGAAATAACAAACACTGCTCCTGTTGAAATGCGTCCTACTGTTTCAATGCCTTCTAGGCGACGATCACAACCGAGGTATCTTTGTCTTACCATGGGTGCTGCCAGCTCACAGAGAGAGCAGCGGATACTCAAAATGCTGCAGGTGTGTCTGGTCATCCTCCAAATTTTATTCTTCTGTCTTCTGATCTTTTGGTTGTTATCTTGAATTGGCTCAAGTTTTTTCTCTTTTAATAGGAGGAGAAGTTCCTTGTAAAACCTGAGTTACACAGACGCCTTGAGAGTCTTGAGAAGGAGAAAAATACGATGATGGACAGGAAGACCCTAGAACGTAGTTTGAACAAACTTCAGCGAGAAGGACATTGTAAATGCATCCATGTTAGTGTCCCTGCTTTGACAAATTGTGGTCGCAGCAAGACAACAGAAGTGGTTCTCCACCCATCTGTTTATAATATATCACCTGAATTAGTGGGTCAAATTCATGATAGGATGAGGTCTTTTGAATCACAAGTGCGCACTCAGTCTTATTCTCGACAGAAAAAGGGCCAACCAATTCCCATATTGGACAGTGTACAAAGAATTCCTAATAGTGTAAAATTAGATGTCCAAGCAGAGCGAGCTGAAGTGATGCGTTCTAATGGATTTGTACTTGCAAAAATGGTTCGGACAAAGCTTCTTCACATTTTTCTCTGGGGTTGCATCAGCAGTTCCCGGGGTTGGGACCTTGCTTTATTGTCTAGTAAGCATGCTAATGACTTAAAAAATCCCCACAGCACTTGTAAGTTGTTTGAATTAGACAAGGCCATTAAGTTCATGCCACTAGAGTTGTTCCTACAAGTTGTAGGCTCTACTGAAAAGTTTGAGGATATGATTGAGAAATGTAGGAGTGGTCTGCGACTTTCCGATCTCCCCGTGCAGGAGTGCAAGCGTCTAATGGATACTCGAGCAATTGGACGATTGTCATGGCTAATTGACATGTTACGTCGTTTAAAGGTATGACACATAATCACTGTCGAATAAAGTGTAAGACTGTGCTTAATTTCAACAAGTACACTCAGTTATATGCCTTGACTCTCTGACTCTAACTGCATTCTCATATGCTTCTCTGGCTTAATTATGTACTTGTCACTGCCGGCTGAGAAGCATTTCAAGTGATCAACATATTCAATTTATGTTTCTCTATATATTTTTCTCCTCTTGGAAGAAGTGAATAGTTCTCGAGTTTTTGGTCTTAAATTTGTGTAATTACTCCATTGTGGTAATGCTGTATCAATTGTGATTTCTGGACAGTTGATTCGTCTTCTGAGTAAGGGAAATGGAGAAGATTCATCCAACGGCTCACATACTACTCTTACTCATGCATTGGAACTTAGACCTTATATCGAGGAACCTGTCTCAACTGTTGCATTATCATCCGATTTCCTTTTTCCTGATCTTCGCCCTCAAGTTAGACATGATTTTTTTCTTTCCAGCAGAAAAGCTGTTAATGAATACTGGAATACATTAGAGTATTGTTATGCTACCGCTAAATCACAACCTGCTTTGCATGCATTTCCTGGATCTGCAGTTCATGAGGTGCAGTAACAACGTCCAATTTTTAATATTTGTCTTTAGAATTTGATTTGAATAACTAATTTGAGTAAAAGTACTTTGTGTGTGTTCTAAGCCATTCTTTATTGATGGTTATGGTGGAATAGTTACCCGCTGGTCAATACAAGTGAGCCAATTTTTATTTCTGATGACATGTTGGGTTTCGTTTCCTTATCTCTCTCTCTCTCTCTCTTTAAGCAGATGATGCATGCTTTTCGATAGCGAAATAAATAGAGCTTTTCGTTGATATCCGATAGATCGGAAGGATGAGAAGTCCTACATGTTAGTTGTCATATGGGAATATGCACTTGAACAGTCCCTTCTTTATAAATTCAGTTCTGGTACAACAACAGTAATTCACGATTTCCTTGATTTTTCTGCTCTTCTAAAAATCATTGTCCCCGGGAGTTGAATTTCTGATTGGCTTCATGCGGTTCAATTCTAGTGATGGAAAATGATATATTCTCATTAATTAAAAGATAGAATATAGCTTCCCTTTTTAAGTTGATGTAGTACTCTTTTTCTGTTCTCTAGCTCTATGTAGGAAAAAAAAATTGTTCTTCTATTTTACTCCCTCCGTCCCATGTATATTGGCTTGTTTTGTTTTTCATACGGATTAAAAAATCTTATTTAATGTTATTGGAAAATCAATTTTAACAAAAACTTTCATAGAGCCTGTTTGGTTAGGATTCTCTAGTTCTACAGTAAATTAATTTTCATTTTTCAACCACACATTTTTCAATAAAATAATATTTTACACCACATCAATACTTTTTTCTTCTTTTTCAACCACACATTTNTTTCAACCACACATTTTTCAATAAAATAATATTTTACACCACATCAATACTTTTTTCTTCTTTTTCAACCACACATTTCCCATTATATCACTATTCAAAATCAATTCTTCCTCCAAAAAATCTAAACCAAACAAGCTCATAGTTTACCCTTATTTAATTATCAATAATTAGTAGTAAATCATTATTGAAAGTAGTAAAGAACTAAGTGTATATTAGTAAACAAACAAAGCAAAACATTCTTAATAAAGAAACAAGACTATATAATTAGGACAAGAAAATAAGGAAAGTAAGCCTATATAAATGGGATGGAGGGAGTATTTTATTTCTTACCCCTTTTGGCACCCATGAAATACATGTTTGGCAGCTATAATGAGTTATATCTGTAACTCTGTACAATGTACACCTCTATTGCATACAGAGGTCATGGAATTTTGCTTAGTTATATAGATTGCTTTTGGTTTCCACCAAAATCATGATTATCTTGTGAATAATGTATTCAGCTCTACTGGTACTAAACGACATTAACTCATAAATTCATTTAAAACCAAGGTTACATGATCCATATACTTAGACCTCTCAATTGTGGCCATCTATACTAAAGCTCTAGCACCACTGGGGCTAGATAGTATTATTTTTATTCGCTAGTATCCTGGTTCTCTTTTGCCGTGTAGCTGGATTGTTATATGTCTGAAATTTTCCATGGGGCATTCTAGGATCCATTTTCTTAATTTGAATCGTAAATGTTCAAATTTCATCTATGCGTTCCACAATATTAAGTTGATTTGGAATCTTTCTTTTCTTTTTTTTTTAAAATTTTTTTTATTGTTGGTTATATCCTTGATTGCACTCTTTTAGCCAAGTGGATAAAACTTTTTCAGGTATTTCATTCCCGATCATGGACGTCAGTTCGTGTAATGACAGCTGAGCAACGAGCTGAGCTTCTCAAGCGCGTGACAAGAGATGAACCTAGTAAAAAGCTTTCATACATGGAGTGTCAGAAGATTGCAAAGGATCTTAATTTGACCCTGGAGCAGGTTTGTTTACTTACCAGATGCTTAATATATTTCTAGCTTTTTGACTTGCAGCAGGGGTGGTCTATGGGACACACAAGTTTGTAGAGCAGCCAATCT
The DNA here is from genome assembly GCA_903798375.1 of Fraxinus sp. D2006-0159. NCBI lineage: Eukaryota > Viridiplantae > Streptophyta > Magnoliopsida > Lamiales > Oleaceae > Fraxinus > Fraxinus sp. D2006-0159. Next base: position 10,436 of record CAIGRQ010332400.1, read on the forward strand.
GGTAAAAAAATAATATGCTAATTTAGTCTAAACAAATATAAATGAACTGTTCTTCCTAGGTCCTAATGAGCCAAGTTGAGTCGAATACTTTGGAAAATTTTCATGCATACAACGTGGGAGTGATCTCACTGAAATATAGACTGATATACATCACCATTGCTCATAAATAGAATTATTCTAAATACGTAGTCCATCTTGGGTATGAGCTTGATTTGAGGCTAATTGATCTTATGAAATTTTGTGCTTCCTATAAAAATTTAATAATATATTTTATATTTTATTATATTTATGAAAATAAATTTCTTATTTGAATTTCAATTAGTATTCAATTTAATATGTTAATTAAAAGGGAAATAGTTCTGGAGGTCCCCAACCTTAACCTAATGTGCCCTACCAAATTTTCTTTGCACTGGTTCCTCAATTTCTGTTCCTCTTGTATCCCTATTGAAAGATTCTTTTCAAAATGTCTGGTAACTAATCATGTTATTGGCACGTCAAACACTGCTTCCAGAGTAAAAAAATAGTTCAAACAAAAAAATTAAATTAGGAGGAAAAAGAAAAAGAAAAAGAAAAGAAAAAAAATGCAGAAAGGAACTCTGAAAAGAAATGAAAGAACCTCATCTTGTCTCCGCCTTAGTCCTTCGCCTCACTAATACTTCTTATCTAAGTGCTAAGTTGGACAATTAACATTCGATTTTTGTGAACAAATTGATTGATCAGATCACATGAATTGATAAAATTATCGCCCCACATTTTGTTCCTCTCGCTATGAGATTTTGGAAAATGAGAGGCTCTTTAAAAGTGAAATGTTCTCTATTTTAAAGAGTCGACTCATAAAAGTATGCTCCAAGAGACTCTCAAACTAATATTTTAAAATAGAGATTGTGTTTTACTCTCCAAATTTAGAGAGTCAAATTGACTCTTTATAATTAAATACGTTCAAAATATTTCAATTCTCAATATTCCATATATTGATCCAATTAAATAGTATACAAAGAAAATGAAGGGAAATAATATAATAATTTGGAGTGAAGCTAGTGAAAATAAAATTAGGAAAAATAATAAATACATATTGGAGTAGTAAATTAAGTGTTAAAGATAAATAGGGTATTGGAGTATTTAAAATATTTTATTCTTTTTTTTTTTTTGATAACCGTGGATGTCCGGGCCAGCTTGCGCGCACCTCGACTAATCCCACGGGGCCCTGAAGTTTACAGCCGTTTCTCACCTCAGTGGCCCTGAGGGGACTCGAACTGGTGACCATTGGGGAGCAAACCCAAGGCCTGACCAATTGAGCTACCCCTCAGGGTTAAGTAGACATCTGAATTTAAGGGGCCCTGAAGTTTACAGCCGTTTCTCACCTCAGTGGCCCTGAGGGGACTCGAACTGGTGACCATTGGGGAGCAAACCCAAGACCTGACCAATTGAGCTACCCCTCAGGGTTATTTTATTCTCTAATTTATAGATGCTCTCTAGATTACAAAATATGCTCTTTAAAAATAGTCTTGACTTTTACTAATGTTCAGGAGTATTTGTTCCATTCATTACATTACAAGTCCACAAGAACAAATGCGGCTTTGGTTAATGACTATGATTTGATTTTGTACAGGCCTGAGTACTAATTGATACCCTTTGTTTTGCTTATCCTGTAGGACTTTTGTTTGGGGGGGCGGGGAAGAAAATATTCTTTTTGTTTAGTTAAATGTTAGGGTGTACTTGTCTTTTTAGTCAAAACAGTGTTTCATAGGCCTATGACCTGACATTTGAATGAATTTTCGGATGGAAATCTTTCATGGGGACCCGATTAGGTTCTCATTTATGTAGAAGACAGCAACTTTTCTGGTGTTATTTTCCCTGATTAAAAATTAATAAAAAATTCATTAACCTTGTTAGTTTGCTATCTCTAGGTTCAAGCTCAACTTTAATTGATGTTAGGGCCAATCTGAGTTTGAGAAAATTGAGCTAAATGGAGATTAGATCTTGCCCAGCCAAAATGGATCACAACCCTGGTTGTGTGTACACATCCCATGCGAGTTTTTTTTTTGATAGATGAAACATATTGTACCAATTCAAAACACATTGCAATACAGTAATTTTGATCCACCATTTCCATTATTTATTTTCTGGTGATTGAGCTATATGCTTGTGGTTATAGTTCAATTTTAATGCGAATGGAGTCACGTGCCTTATTCATGGCAGGAAATTTCTAATCCTACAGATCTGCAACTACAAGAAATCAATATCAATGACTGTTCTCTTTCTTTTTAACGAACGATCTGCTTAAAAATGTTACTGGTATAGAATAGGTGTTCTTGGATAAGGATGTGCAACCTAAATATTTTACTGTGGAGCAAACTATCTTAGCTTGCCTGACTAAGAATCTTCTAGACTTCTTAGTACTCATTATAAAATGGACTAGGGATGTTGCCAATCTCTAACAACTGCTAAATGCCCCAAGTTCCTTAGCCCATTAAATGTAAGATTGTCAAAATTTCAAAATCCAAATATGTACTTAAATTAAATAGTCTGTACATATCAATACTTGCTCCAAATTCAATTCTTGCCAAATTATAGAGTTTCTTTTTTTCTTGCTCACACATTTACATTACTGTCCTTGTTTTTGTATCTAAACAAAATTTTAATTTTGAACACGCATCTAAACCGAATTAAAAGCAAACAAAACATCCATTTTTTAGTTCAGATAAAGTGCTGAGCATTTTTTCTCTTTTAAATATATTCAACAATAAAATATGATTGAATTGTCTTCTTTTAGTCGCTTGCCATGATAATTATTTTGGAGTATAATCCATTATGTCAATCAATTATTGGATTGCAGAGGGGTGGTTATAAAAATTAGTTGGCTTATTTTTGTTTTAAAACTTTTTTAAAAATTGAAATGGTCACTTCCCCCTTCTCTCTTTTTGAGCCTCATGCAGGATGTGCCTTGCAGGTGCTTCGTGTCTATTATGATAAGAGACAACAGCGTCTTACTAGATTGCAGGGAGTTTCAAATGCTGAAGTAGAGGATGATCATTCTATTAAAAGCAAAGACATTTCCTCTTCTCGGAAAAGAAAAAAATATTCAGAAAGAAAATCTTCGGAGTTTGTAAAAGCTAATATTGCAGATGGGCATTCCAGTGCTGAGAGGACCACCACTCCATTAGATTCAGATGGCCTATTTACTGAGGCACAAAACTCTGCTTTAACTTCTGAAGAAGATTATGAATACCATTTGCAGAGATATCTCACTGGCGATAACATAGAGAGCAGAGAAGAGCCAGAATTCAATGAAGCAGATGAGGAAGCCCGTTCTTTTATTCACAAGTGTGCTTTGTCAACGTTGAAACCAGCAAGTCGAAGAAAGTTCTCATGGACTGAAGAGGCAGATAGGTAATACAACAAAAAAAAAAAACTCGTAAAATTGTCTAGAAAGATAAACCTGTTAATATCTGCAACTCATCATTTAGCAACTTCTCGTCAAGGTTGAAGCCTTGTGAATTTTTTAGTAGATTGATTTTTTCAGAATGCTTAATGAGAATGACCTGATGATATCCTAGTTTTATGCTCAATTGCACCTTTTCTGAAGTATAATTATATTTATGCACTATATTTGGTTTCTTATCATCTGGAGATCTTCTGATACATCTGTCACGTAACAATGTTTTCATATGGTTTCATTTACTTTTAGGCAATTGGTGATTGAATATGCAAGATACCGAGCTGCTCTTGGGGCAAAGTTTCACCGTGTAGATTGGGCATCAATTTCAAGTCTTCCAGCACCTCCTGATTCCTGCAGACGAAGAATGGCACTATTGAACAGTTATATCCCTTTCAGAAAAGCTGTAATGAAGCTATGTAATATTCTTGCAGAACGGTACGCAAGATACCTCGAACAAGTCCAGGGAAAAATGTTGAATCATGCTGATTCTGAAATGATGGACCAGGATTATGCATTTGAAGAAGAAAATGTTTGCTCTTCATCATCTAAATTTGGAACATGTTGGGATAACTTTGATGACAATATTATCAAGCGAGCATTAGATGATGTTCTACTGAACAAACGATTGGCTAAATTGGAGGCCTCCAAACATATGTGTTCAGATAAAGAAAACGCAGAAGGAAAAGTAAGTCGAGATTCCCCCATTATCTTTATTTATGAATTATGTTCCATAGGAATATAATTTTTCTGTAATTTGCCCACGGATTTCTATTGTAATAAAATAAAGGTATTCTACTTGTTTATTCAAAGGAAACATGGGTGTATATATACAAATACCTAACACTATATTAGGATAGCAACTAGGGCTAAACTTTACTTACTTTACAACTATACTA
>CAIGRQ010332418.1:0-26029 GCA_903798375.1 Fraxinus sp. D2006-0159
GGGAAATTGGCCAGCTCTTTATCGCTGGATTTGGATCTTCCATGCTGTTTGGAACCATTGTTGGATCTCTAGCAGATAAACAGTGAGATATCCTCTTGAAATTATGTGAATTAAATTTTATAGTTCTATTTGAATTTCCCGTTTGAGTTATAATGAAACTTCAGGGGACGGAAGAGAGCATGTGTGACTTACTGCATCACGTATATACTGAGCTGCATCACCAATCATTCTCCTCAGTATAAAGTTCTGATGGTCGGACGTATTTTGGGTGGTATTGCCACGTCTCTCCTGTTTTCAGCATTTGAATCATGGCTCGTGGCAGAACACTTCAAGGTGAGGGATCTTGGACATAATGGTGACAGTTAGCTTGTGCAGTCCAACTGTTTTGTTACTACATATATGTGATTCAGTAGCTGTGAATTATGCAACCCCACAAAGTCAAACCTAATTTTATAATGAACTTGCTGAAAGGTGGTTCAGTCTGGAATTTATATACTTTTGATCTTTGTACATGTGACTCGTGAACACAAATCACAAATTGATTGTACATAGGATGTGTGTGTTAGGGCGTGTGGATTTTGTTTTATTCAAGAAGACCTCTTTTTATATCCAAATGATTGCAAAGTATTTGCCCTTTACTGACTCTTGACAGTGTCAAGATGTAATACTTAGCCCCTGTTTGATATCCTTTTTTTTAAAACTCTTTTTTCTACATACTCATTTTCAACTACAAATTCACACGATAAAATATTCTGTATGTAAATCCAAACCATTTCCTTACTTTTTAACCACGTATTCTCCAAAATTCACTATTCAAAATTTTGTTTTTCTTAAATAATTGCCACCAAACATGGATAATTCTCAGTCAATAATTAATTTTAACTACATATTTCATAGGGCCTAGAACTCTTCAACCACGTATTTCTTCAGCTTTTTATTAAAATCTACTAAAAATATGATATTAATCCCCACCAATCAAGGGCTCAGTTCATTGAGTGAAAGCCTGTTCTTTTATATTTGTAACATTAGCGAAGTTCATGGAATTACTCATTGACTATGGAAACTACTTTATTCTTATGATTACTGATTGCAATTTATTTCAATATATATTTTCTCCAGAGGGGTTTCGATCAGCAGTGGCTTTCATTAACTTTCTCTAAGGCAATATTCCTTGGCAATGGTCTTGTTGCTATTCTCTCTGGGTTGTTTGGAAATCTACTAGTTGATACCTTAAGTCTTGGGCCTGTGTCACCCTTTGATGCTGCCTCTGTCTTTCTAGCTATTGGAATGGCTGTTATATTATCATCATGGACTGAGAACTATGGGGATTCTTCGGAGAGCAAGGATTTGCTTACTCAGTTCAAGGGTGCAGCTGTAGCAATTGCTTCAGGTAGATTTCTAGATATAACGCTATGCTGTATTATTTACTTTAAGCCCTTGTTTTGTTTGGAAGATTTTGATAAAAGTTAGTGAAATTTGTGGCTGAAAAAGAGTTTTAAGAAATGGGAGTCAAACAGGGGCTACGTTTAAAGAGTTTTTGTGGAGTCATTACAGTAAAACTCGAGTCATATGTCACAGTTTTGATCCTTTTGGACCCCGTCTACCCATCAATCGCCTCAATTAATATGAGAAAAGACAAACCAATAATAGGGTGCATTTTTCCTATCTAAATACTTGTAAGTGGTGGGACCAGCTTAATAAATGTTCAACTTTTTTTCTGCTACCCGGTTCATTTGGTTCAATAATTACTTTTCTCTACTGATATTTTCCAATTTCATGGAGCTTAGTAGAACAATTTATGTTTGACAGATGAGAAGATTGCTTTGCTGGGTGCAATTCAGTCTTTATTTGAAGGTTCAATGTACACATTTGTATTTCTCTGGACACCCGCACTGAGTCCAAATGATGAAGAGATTCCTCATGGTTTTATTTTTGCAACTTTCATGTTGGCTTCAATGTTGGGAAGTTCTATTGCATCTCGTTTATTGGCCCGCAACTCAACTAGAGTAGAGAGCTACATGCAAATTATTTTCGTTATTTCTTCTGCCTCCCTTCTGCTTCCCATATTGACAAATGTATGTCCAGAAATACACTTGTTTGTTTTGTTTGACCCTCTCATGGTGGATTATGTCTAAGTGCTTATTACCTGTGGCAGTTCTTGGTCACCCCTTCAAAGGTGAAAGGGGGCGGCATATCTTTTGCAGGTTGTCTCCAACTTCTTGGCTTCTGTACTTTTGAGGCTTGTGTAGGGATTTTCTGGCCATCCATTATGAAGATGAGATCCCAATACATCCCTGAAGAGGCTCGAAGTACCATCATGAACTTCTTCCGCATCCCCTTAAACATCTTTGTTTGCATCGTTCTATATAACGTACGTTACTGGATCTCTTTTATGTTTTATGGCTTCAGCTATATATTTTATCCCGTGTTGCATGAATAGCTCTAGAGGCTGCAATTCATGGCAGTAAGAACATTCTGCGTACGCATTTATTTTTCTTTATGAATCTCCAGGATCTGCCTTATCTGATCCATAATGTGATTAAAATTATTGCATTATGCCCGTGCAATTTCCAGTTTATTATTTTAATTGTTAGCCTTTTTGTATTGTGTTTGAAGGTCAATGCATTCCCCATCACAATCATGTTTGGAATGTGTTCGATTTTCCTCTTTGTCGCATCCATTTTGCAGAGACGGCTTGCAGTAATTGGAGATAAGCCAAGTGAGTATTTTCTTTTCTGTTAGATGGACTTTATGGTATAATGCAACACCAATTATTTATTTCATTCACTGTTCGAAATTGGCATCTTCTCGTAAGTTGATCATTTGGCACTGTCGATAACCAAATTCTATTTTCTTATTTTTGTTTGTTTTATTCGTATATTTCTTTTATTTTTGTGACAGAGACAGAAGATTGGGCTATGATGAAGGAAAGAGATGCCGAGGCTGAGCCATTGAATGCTCCTTAGTCCCAACGGTTTGGACTACAAAAACAATTTTGGAGGTCTTTAACGACCACCTTTTTCTTATAGCCAAAATCTTCCATCTCAATTTCATATAGTCTCAGGTAAATTCAATTTGATAGTGACCATTCAAATACTTTGCAAAAAGTTGGTTGGCAATGGAACAATGAAGAAAATAGGGTCGAAAGAATGCTGCCTTTGCTCTTAGGATTATCTGTGTTTGTAATTTTAATATTGCTTCATTTCCCTATTCCGGGGTTTGCAACAAGTATCCATAGGACCGGCCCTAGTTTTGTTTTTGACATTTTTATCATTTCTGGACTTCTTATTTTTACCATAATAGTGAAATGCCACGAATGATTCTTTCAATTTGTCATCGTACATTTGTGAGTTCCTGCCATTTTTTTTCTCCTTCTAAACATGATGTTTGCATTTGAGTTTCTGCGTTTTTGTACGAAAGTGGCATCATCTAAGCTTGTTAAGTTTATGTACACCTATGATGCATGGTGTATTACAGCTGCGTGTCCGAAACTCTATGATATGGGTCTAGCATTAAGGGATACTTTACGGACATTCTTCGTGTTAGTGTTCAATATGGCATATGTTGTGTTCCTGATTAAAAAGTACAGAAATAAAGTTAAAAAATTATAATGAATTCTAATCGATGTGTTTTAAGGCTTTTTTTTTTTCCCTTAAAAAAAACACTTGTTCGTGATAGGATAGTTATTTGTAATAATTTCATTTGTGCAAGTGTCTGTCGTAAACGGAAGCCTCCTTGCAAGTTCGACCCCATAATTGTCCTTAGTGAGTGGTTAGCAATATATTAATGTAATATATGTTGTCACGTAGATTGATATTTAGCACCAATTAATGGTGGAGTCAACATCCAACGAGCCATGACCGTCACACGTGCTAGTTCCGTCGAAATTTTTTTTTCTTTCCATATATTGGGTGACCGTTCGACAGTCACCCGTGCGGCCGTTAAGCTTCCGTCCTAGCTCAAATGGATCTGAATTCCTGGATTCCTCACTAAGCACAATAATGTTACATAGTACTAAAAATTATGGTAGTATTATGTTATTTTAATCTTTGTGATTGCACACACATGGTCGGTTTTTAATTTATTTCAACGCATCAATATTATATATAAATATAAAAAAATAAAAAGAAATTTAATAATTGATATTACTGTCTCTTTCTCTTTGTTTCAACTAAAGAAAGACATAAATAAGGATATGTACAAGGCCTTGTTAAGAATCAGCAGACCAGAGATAATATATAACTTAGCCCTTGTTTAGCATACATTATTTTTTTTCATTCTCATTCTTCTACTCATTTTACATCACATCAATAATTTTTTCTACTTTTTCAACCATATATTATCTATCAATCTACTATTTCAGAATACATTCTTACAAAATAATGTGGATCAAATTGTCAATTATCATCTGACCAATTAAACATGAAAATGAACTCCAAGCAACCATTCATTTCTGATTCTGTCCCAGTCAGTAGCATAAATCTCCACTAGATTTTCTGTAGGGGGAAAAAGATTCTGTTATCTTCAAAAAAAGTTTATCTACATTTCCAATTGAATCTACTGTACCTGTTGACTGGATTTAAATAATCCATTTTTTGCATAATTATATAAAATTACAGATAAATGCAAAGAAAAGTTTGTGCACGTGATATTCTTAATCTGAACCACTGAATTATTAATTACTAGTCTATGTGCCTTAGACTTATCTTTATAGGCATGAATGTATGTCGGGAATGATAAAGCATCTCTTTTTGATTTAGCCAATATTCTCAGCTTTTTAGATAATGATAATGGTTATACTTTGCCTTATTTCTAATAAAGTTGGATCGAAAACATATGTAGTCTAAAAGTTTCAGGACTAGAACCAAGTTATTATCATAGTGTAATAGGAAGAGAAGGGATGGATGGCTGGGCCATGAGAAGTGTTATGAATTGCACAAGATACATGTGTAAGATGAAATAATTCAAAGAATCAAGAACACAAGATTTTACGTGGAAATTCAAGATGGAAAAAACTACGGGCTAAATCAAAATAATGATTTTATTATAAGATTTAATGCTCTCAATCAAAATTTATTGTTTTCTAATGTTACGAAGAGTTTACAAATCGTGAAAATTTATTTCACATAATCACTGCACTTTTCGAAACTTTTTCATACGTTATAAACCAGTCCCTATTGGAACATATAGAATGTACAAGTTGAATCAAGCATTCAATCCTTACAAAGTTTGGAATCGCCATTAGAAATCACGAAAAGCTTTCCTTCACTTTGGCTATCTCCTGTAACACTGGCTTCTTCAGTATCCTCGGGTTGTTTTCCCTTTTCTCTAGTTGCAGTCATCCTTAATTTCTTCAATTTGTAACAGTTAGCTCTAATGTGCCCCTTCCTCTTACAAAAGTGACATACTTTTTCTAAATGTCTTGACTTTGATCATCCCCTCATATTACCACCAACATTCTTATCTTGATTCCTCTCATGAATAACAAGGCCTTCTACTTGACCTTCAAATTCAACCATAAGATGCTTCATCTTTTCAATTGACAGTCTAGTGTCATAGACCTTATCAATTATGATACTATCACGACTATAGAGAATAATGTCTTTAAAAGTCATATATGAGGACGGAAAAGAACGCAACAAAGTCAATCCAAGATCTTCCTCATCATATTTAACCTCCACAATCTCAAGGTCAACTACAATTTCTTTGAAATGGTCAAGTGATCTTCAATAGATGTACATTCAGATGCGGTGATAATAAAAATGTTGCTTTTAAGTTAACTTACTGGTTAAATTTTTTATCATACAAAGCTACTCCAATTTCAACCATGACGCACTTTACTCCTTAAGAACATCCCGAAGAATCTGACTTGAAAGATGGAGATGAAGTTGGGACAAGGTCTTTCAATCCTACGCTGTTTTTTCTCATGTGTCCAAGTAGAATGCATTTTATAAAACCCTAATAAGGCATCACTTGAATCCATCTGCACGAGCATGACTCACATCTTCATCTGCCATAACGAAAATCTCGTGTTGCAATCAAAAAATAGAATATTATATTTCTTTGTTGGCATGCGGAACATCAATTTCGCTTTGATACTAGTTTGTTATGAATTGCGCAAGCTATATATGCAAGATGAGATAAATCAAACAACCAGGAACACGAGATTATGGAAACCTAAGATGGAAAAAATCACGGGCAGGGGGTAGAGAATTCACTAAATCAAAATAATGATTTTGTTACAAGATTGATACTCTTAATCAAAATCTATTGCTCTCTACTATTATGAAGATGGTACAAGTCGTGGAAATATTCGAGAGCCAGGCTCACATGCAGCGAGCGGCAAGACAACTTCTTGAATAGCGCTCAGGTACTGAATCTCTGTTCCAAAATCATTTTTTCCTCCCGAGCCGCACATAGGCGCCAGGATGCAGTGCTTGAATCCATCTCTATCCAAAACATGTCTAATCCATGTTTTGACTTCTTCGAGGACTCTTCACCAAAACACCAATCCTTTTTCAACAAAAACACCAATTCCTATGGAATTTTGATCATAATTCAACAAGTAAGGTTTTTATTTTTATTTTTTATTTTTCCTTTCGCTCAAAAAAGTCTATTAATACTTTAGGGCCCGAGATAGATTATCATTATATATAGAACTTCTTCTGGCTTCTCATCGAGGGTCTGCTTTCTAACTGTTGATACAGTTCTTGTAATTTTCATATGTCAACGACCTTGTCCGTTAGGTGGCCCAATGATTCAAGTGTTAGTACTTATTACTTTTCGACAAGGGGTGGAAAAGATATCAAAAATATTATTTTCGCTAAGCATATATAATAAAATAGAGTATATGGTAGTTAGTTTCGAATGATCAAGTTGCTAAAAATTAAAGCTTGATCCCAAGAATGAAAATATAGTTAGAAAACAACAAAACATGGACACGAATTTATAGTTGTTTTGCTCAACGCTAGAGGTATATCAACTTCACCATTATAATGAAGAAGAATAATAAACGCAAGTTCGTTATGCATAATAAAAAATAATTCAATGACGCTATTTAAATCGATTGTAGTCATTTTACGTGGCATAATTTTATAAATTTAAAACATGAATAACTTTTAATATTGCTATGCCATGTAAAATTCCACATATGATGACTACTGCTTTCGCTGACTATAAATAGCACTACTCGAAATAATTAGCTCTGGTCTCCTAACCATGAGCATATCATGCCAATAGGACTGAGGGGATTATATAGATTTTATCCTTTGTTTCATTGAATGTCTCAACAAGAAATCATTTGAATACCATTGGCACTACTGTATCTTCACATGATTAAAAGGTGAAAAATATAATCTTTTCTTAAAATCATTTGGACTCGATATACATCGTACAGATTCACATGCTTTTGTCAAACAATCCTCCACTAAGTTTGTGCTATGAACATATAAAAAGAATTGGTTTTGGATTCTTAGATCTTGAATATGACAAATTATTCTATATCATAGTTAATAATAATGTCCTTTCTTATATTGATATATATCTTTAGTCCTTGTTTGGAGGAACCAACCATAACTTTTAGAATTCAAAAACGTTAAACCTGGTTGGTTTTTGCTATAAAAGGGGGGGCTGCACCATTCTCTACATCCAAGAAACTTCTCCACCAATGGAGAAAGTGTTAAGTGCCTCTCTCCTGTCCTGTTTGTTGATTGTTGTTTTCATATGTAAGTGACTTGAGATGATTCTCAGGAGTAGACATGGCGTGATATTGCTTTCGGCTCAGCACTTTCTGTTGCATTTGCATGAACAGGCACGATGAGCCGAATCAATATCACTCTTGTATGCTTCTTTGCAGGGTATTTATTTTCTACATCAAATCGGCAAGACTAATTTCAGGTTATGTACAGCTTCATTCTCTCTGATTCGTTCTTTTCATTTGTTTTAGGACTACAAAAAACTACGCAGATCTATGATTTCTTGAAAAATGATAAATAGCTTTCATCAGTAGATTCACAGTTTGGTTCCTGACTCGAGGATTGAAAACATTCCTTTATCAAGCTCATAAATCAGACCTTTATAAATACAAGGACTTGTGTTCTTCTATTTCTTTGATGAATACATACTATTGATGTGTTTCGAGTATACAACTTCAACATTATTATGACTATAACATGACAAGAGAAACACGAACCATCATGATAAAAGCGAATACTTTGTTATTTCAGATTCAACAGTCATTTTTGATATTCCCATGTAAAAGATGCAATCCTTGTCTGAATTCTTTTGTGACAAATATTAAGTAGGTTGTGATTATGGAAGTTGCTTTGCTTTGATCCGTTCGTAGCATAAAATGTTTAAACGATTGTAATTGACAAAGCCAGAAGAAAAGAACAATAAATATAACAGTCATGGAGAATTGAGGAATGCTTCCAACCAAATAAAGATCACGATGATCTTAGTAGTGTTAAAGGATAAAATCTCACATCGAATAGAGATGAAAATATAGACCAACTTTTAAGGGTTTGAATTACACCTCTTAATAAAATTGACATTTTAAGATGGAATCTCAAGTTTTAACAAATAGAAGGTCTTGTAGTCCAAGAAATTGTACGTTTCGGGCATTGGTTAAAAAGAAAAATAAAAAGGGTCTGCAACTCACGGTATGTTGGAGTCATAATTAATTAAATATATCGTCCCTCTCTGAAAGCTGGTTCAACATGATATCCTTGAATTAGCAACACGTAGAAGCTTGCTCACAAAATTCTTGCTGCATAGTTTCTGTCATTTTGTGAAGAAGACTTTTAGAAGCATAATACACAAAAATTCCACAGATACTGAGTGAAAATGAAAGCATCACCAAAGAAATAGTCTTGGAGCAAAAACATATTGGGCCCGGCGGCTTCTATTCTATATATACCATACAAACGGCAAAAACTATGTAAAAAAAAACACATACACCTACCATCTTGAATCCTTCGTACTAACTCCATTTCAAATCGCAGTTAGTCTACCATCACTTTGTCTGATATGAAGAATATTTCTTCTTATTGTAATATTTATTACCATATTCAAACAACCGAAAGCGTATAATTTATTTGAGTGGCTTGTTTGTTTTCTTTGTTGAAATGGTCTAACTCCTCCCTTCAATTTCTTACTCGCACGTTGAACTTCAATCCTTTTTCTCAGTTTGATATAGTAATTCAACATTTGAATGTTTTAGATGTAGTTTTCAATCATGTAAATGTTGATAATGGTGAATGTTCAAACTTGTACTGGTGCTGATATTATGAATGGAGTTTCATTTGCATTTTTTGACAATACAACAAATTGTTAAGAATATTAGGTCTAACTCCACCTAATAAAATCAGCTTATTAGAGGAGGATTGCTCTCACCTTATTAAGTGGATCACTTTATATTTTCCCAAGCAATGTGGGATTCTAATACGCCCCCCACGCACAACGCGGACCATGTCAAACAACTGTGAACAAATCGATATCGGGTGGCACCCAGCATTGCATAATTGGGCCTAGCTCTGATACCATGTTAAGAATATTAGGCGTAACTCCACCAAAATCTCCCCAATCAACGGATGGAAAAGTTTTGATTTTATTATTTGCTCTTTAGCTAGTGGATAGGCCAAGCCCCCTCCTAGGTAGTTCTATGTTTTATCTTCATCATTATTAAATGTTGACCTCAAAATTCGATGATCAAGCTACCAATATACCATGGATACATCCATGTTCACCCATACATCGCATTCACAATAACACCCGTTAGAGGTAAAAACCCGTAGGTCCGGAAAAAATTCAACGATCATTTAAACTCCGACGGTCAAATCACTCACTACAATTATAAAATAAAATAAAATGACTAGTACATGGGAGATAAGTATTCGGACCAAATCCGCAAGTGTACGGGATCAATGACAAGAAATAATATGATGATTTGAGTTATAATCCCACGAGGAATAATTGTTAGCTAAAATGTACTAGTTTCTATTAAATTCGATGTTTGTGACACAAAAGAGATATTTTGTAATTATCCTAAATTAAGCTAAGAATATTGTAAAAGATTGGTTTTTATTAAATAATATGATGAATGTATTGAATATGAGAATCTACATATTGATCTCTATTTCAATTCTCAAATCATGTAACTTAGTGTTATTCAAGTGTTCATGACAATCGATAATCCATTGATATCTAATATTCTTTTTCAAGATATATTAAACTTATATTTAACACGATCCGATCTTATTCTTAGTCCAAATTCATATAAAGCACGCATTCAATCACACGATTATCACATAAAATTGTACACGCCATAAATATCATTCCTAGCACTTATTGTCCATGTGTCAAATACGCAGTGTTCTACTTATTTCGAGTCTTTCAATACTACAAATAAGCAACTACTTATCTAAATGGTGATCAGGAATTCAAACCATACAATAGTCATGCATATTTAATCAAGAACACAAGAATTAATTAAAATTACTCAAGTCTTTGAATTAAAAATGGCAATCAATATGTTTTGTTGACCTCAAAAAATAGTCAACGGAATCTCGAGCCCCACTCGCATCCACTCCAAGGAACAACTGGCTAGTAATGAATATACGTAGTGGGGTATTCTTTGGGCGTGAGCCAATCAAAATGTTCAGGCACGGGTGGTGAACAATACCACTTAAAAAAATTAGTAAAGAACAATATTGAATATATAAAAGCTTGAGAGAGAATAGATAATCTTGAGTGTATGTGTTTGCATTTCCCACTTCAAAATGGTACAAGAAAGTATTTATAGTGTTACAATGAAGTGGCGTCCATTGGATGAAGAATCATGTGGCTTCTTCTCCTTGGTTGAAGCATCCTATCATAGGTATCAATCTAACCTGACTAGCCTATAGCGCTTAATGCACTTAAAAAGGTAGCCACCCTATGATCTAGGTTGATAAGATTTGACATATCTCTCATTACAAATGTCATATCAATCATTCAAATAAAATTGTTTTCTACAGGAGATCTTTTGGATGAAGTAGGTCATCATTTCAAATGTGGGGTTCAGATTGAGTGTTTGGATTGCTATCGCTTTGATATCAAGGGGGGCTTCAGAACAATAAATATTTTTCCTTCATTTTACTACTTCACTTTGGTATTGAGCTTCGTTACCAAGAGAGCTTCGGTCAACAGATCTTCTTTGGTCAAATGTTAATGCCATAAGTTTTGGGTTATGGGGCTTTGTCATTGATTAAGCTCTACGTGGGATGCCACATATGCTTCATCTAGGGCCTCGGTTGCGAGATGTAATAATAAACCTCCAAGTCTACGTATTATTATTCATATTATACGGGACTTTATTTTAAATAAAGTGTTTTTGTTGGAACGAACATTTTCTTGCCGTGGTTAGGTTTTTTCGACACAACACAATAGTCTCCTAACTCCAGTATAGATATTGATATCAAAGTTGGATTTTAATAGAGCATGACCTGAAACTTATGCAAGTTTTCATTGACGAGTTGAAGCTCTGAAGTGCTAAAGCTCTACTTAAAAAATTACTGAATTTTTGTTGAAGAGCTGAATCTCTGAAGAAACTGCTGAACTTTTTGTTGAAGAGCTGAAGCTTTGAAGTGATGTTTAATTTGAAGGTTTTTTTTTTTTTTAAAAAAAATGGTGCCAATGATTTGATGTCTACACTCTACACGTTTCCAAGAAAAGACAAATGAAGCTATTCAACTTTCCATACACGTACCTGCCGTCCTATTAAATAGGTAATGATGGCAGTTGTTATAGCATTTCAAGATGGCGTGTCATTGGGCATGTGTGAGGTGCACGCTTCGATCTGGATCGTTAAATACGAAGCATTTTGAAATGGATGGTTTTGATTCAATAAACTTATGAATGTTTAGGATGCTTCATATCTAAATCAAATGGCTAAGGTTGGTAGACCTCACCTATATAAGCCAAATCTTCATTCATTTTAACATTTTACTTTGCAGAAACATTTATACCCTTGCAATCTTAGAGCTTTTCGACAATTTACGAGACCTCAACACGACCCACTATTGAGCTTTCACGGGACCTCAATATGACCCACACAATGACTTACAACAAGAAGTACCAATCATTATACAATGTTGATATTTAAGGGACTTCAATATGATCCATACTTTGTCAAAGTGACTTGATAATGGAATATCTCTCTTGATAAATAATACAAACAAATTAAGTACTAAGAGATACTAACACTTCAATGAATAGTAATAAATTATAACTCAAGTGTTAAATGAAAAATTTTATATGATAATCAAAAATTAGATTCAATCAATCAAAGTATATCAATGAGAAGATGAAGAAGAAATAAATGCAATGTAGGTTCAAAAATCTTCTCAAAATATATCTCTCTTTTAATGAATAATTGTAATAAATTAAGTACTAAGAGAGAAATGAGAAACTTTGATAAATATGATGATTTTACAAGTTTGATTCAATCAATTAAAGTTTTCAATATGAAGAAGTAGAAAATTTTATGAATGTAATTGTAAAGATCTTCAAAAATATCTCTCTCTTTTAATATTGATATAAATAAGTTAAGCACAAAAGAAATGAAAAAACTTTGATGAGAGAAATGATTTAAGAAGCTTGATTCAACAATCAAAGTTTTTGTTATGAAAAAATAAATGAAATGAATGTAAGAATGTAAGTTCAAAGAAGATTTTTTACAAATATATTTCACAAGAAATCTCTCTTCTAGTTATATGAAATAATCTTTTCGTGCATAAAATGATTTTTGAGATTTTATCATTCATTACTAAATATCAAAATATTTATATATTTATATTTGAACTAAGAATTCTAGTCTTTGATCTTTCTTCGAAGTTTGCCTCTTGGACTTCTTGTCTTGATTTCGGTTTTCCTTGACGTTTGTCTTTTAAGCTCTCGTCTTGAATTATTTGACTTGAATGCTTAACTTCCCCTTTGATCTTCATTTTTAGTCCAATTTATAATGTGTTGATTTTTGCAATGCTTGATTAATTTTAACATTGAACTATCATCACTCAAAATCAATTGTTAGAAATAATATTAATCTTCTTTGTTATAATCAAACATTAAGGATGAAATCAACCATAGGTCAACATTAATTATGAAGTGGATTAGGTGGCTTCTAAAATTCCATTTGTCATGACAAAAGCTGATTTGGAAAAATTAGGGATAAGTATTGTATCCCCGATACCATAGAGCTCATAGTACCTGAATATGAGGAGATGCTTATTTTTCGAAGCGGGATTAAGTAGCCGACATTGAATACCTTCTTAAGAGGGAGATGTGCCTACCTCATCATCCCTTCTATAGAACAGTTCTGAGGCTCTATAGGTTAGCACTTACCCAACTTCTTCGAGATGCCTAGAGCCAATTAGCTGGGTGTACTTCCTTTGGAAGGAAACTTCTCTGGACGAGGATGTGTTCCTTTGCATTTTTCAAACTATTTTCCAGTCAAAGGGTCCTCGAAGGGCCGGTATTACATATTTACATAACCCCATGGGGGGGCTTATTTACCATTTGTGGTAAGTCTCCTTTCATCAACTAAGGGATAGAAGGAATCTTGTTTTTGGGCCAAGGGAAAGTAGCAGATCTGCAAGGGTGATAAAGTCTTAGCCCTCATCATGCCAACCTATTATTCTGAAGCTCATGATTCCATTGTACTTGTGTTTTGATTTGTTTATTATGGTCTGTCTATCTTAATTTGTAGGTTCGAATGATTGTTTCAATTTATCCGAGGCTAAGTGGTATATAGTCAAGGACATTTACAGGCACCTTTCAACTTCACGCTACTTCGATCGCCTCATCATCCGTTAAAGACTTTTTATTGAATTTGGCTTAATGACTTCAAAAGGTACATTCTGAAGCCCTTGGAGGTTATTACGCACTTATGAAGTTGTTGACATATATTGTTTTCAGATAATTTTGCAAAGAAGGAGTATCCGGCCTTGGATATGGCCTCTATTTTAAGTGCCATTTCTACATCAAAGTCCAAAGGACTTAAGCTCACTTATGGAATTGCGAAGCACGTCAAAGATAAGCTAGATAAGATCAGCAAGTATCACTTCAAGAAGCGAGTTGAAGATAAGGCTTCTGCTAATGATAAGGTGAAGACCCCCTTGAAGAAGAGAAAAGTGTCCATTTTTTCTTTTGCCATCTCTGGAGGCTCAAGTACCTTAGTGGGTCATCTACCACCTCCTCTTTCGAAGCTCATGCCTATTTCTATCGCTGCTGCCAAAAGAAGGTAGAAAGTGCTTCAGAAAGAGAATACGAAGGAGTGCGATGAGGACCTAATTTATAAGGGCAAAGCCATTGCCGTCGAGGCTTCAATTTCCACTCCAGGAAAAACAAGAAGCTTCCTAATGAGGCCTGATGATGAATTAGCTACTAAGATTTTATCAATGCTACCCCCTAAAGTCCAAGTAAACCACTGTCATTTATTACAAATTCTGGATGGAAATGTAGCAGAATTATGTGGCCACAATGATGCTGTAGATCTAATGGCTACCTTGGTGAGTCAAACTACTAGGGCCTTGCTAAGGGATATTTCAGAGGTAGAACAGATATGCTGTCGAGGAATCGGTAAAGGCCAATGGAGAGGCCCAAAAAGTGAAGGTCGAGGTAGACACTTTGAAGCGTCAACAAATTGAGGAGTATATGATGCCAGAATTTGCTTTAGTAGAAATTAAAAATTTGAAGAAATAGGTCCGCTTGTCCCAGAGTGAGATGGTCGGCTTGACAAAAAGAATGGAAACATTTGACAACCACCAAAAAATAACGGTTGAAGCTCTGGATGTTGCTAATAAGGAAAATATTGTAATGAAGCAACAAGTTGGGAAGTTGGGTACAAAGAAGGATGGTCAATCTGCCAGTGATTACGTAGTGAAAGGTAGCCAATTTCTACCTTACTAAGACATATCAGCAATTCAACTCTTATTAGCGTTGCTTTGCCCATCTTGAGGTCATGGATCAAATAGATGAGCTCTATCTGATCTTCAACACTTTTGATTTGAGGTCAGAATTTCTAGAAAAGAACCTCGGACTGCTGCGTCACGAAGATGAAAAGGCTTATCAAGTTGAGAACCTTGACTCTGGAGATCATGTTATGGAGGCTTTCGTCATTGAAGCTTTAGATGCACATATCTAGAACCCAATTTCTCCAACTTAGATATTTCTTTATTTGAAATTTGGCTGAGGAATACACATTTATTATCTACGAATGAAATTTATTTTGCTACATATTTGTGTCTTTTTATACTTCTGCTTTATATACTACGCGTCGTACTATAATATTGTAACTAACAAAACGGATACTTCGAATGTGAGGGCATGGCTGAACTTTCACGTTATTCTAAGTCAGACCCAATAATCTTCAAAACATAAATAAACCTCCATTTTAAATTAACTTTATTCAAAACTGGAATTGTCACCCCAAAGCTCAACAACTTGTATGGACTTTGATTTTTTTAGGAACTTCCTTGCATGGTAGATGCCGATGGTTCATCCATGCAGAGGCTTCTTCTGTGATGTTCAACTTCATCATGGAGGCATGTGATGTACATCTTGGAGGATTAGGGGGTGATTCCCTTTGGAAAACAACTTTTCTTTGAGGCATCCATGCTTCCCTATATAGTGGATAGTTCATTCATGCAAAGGCTTTTCTCATGATGTTCAACTTCATCATGGGAAGCATGTGATGTACGCTTCGAAAAATTAAGAGGTGGTCCCCTCTGGGATCTAACTCTTCTTCGAGGCACCCACTATTTTTTGCATGGTTGATGGTTCATCTATGCAGGAGCATCTCTCATGACGTTCAGCCTCGTCATAAGAGGCGTGTGATATATGCCTCGAAGAATCAGGAGGTGGTCCTGTTTAGGATCCAACTCTTCTCCGAAACGTCCATGTTTTCCTGTATTGCAGATGGTTCATTCATGTAGGGGATTCTCCCATGACGTTCAACTTCGTCATGGGAGGCATGTGATGTACTCCTGGGAGAACTCAAGAGGTGGTCCCCTTTAGGATCAACTCTTTTTCGAGGTGTTCACGCTCTCCTACATGGTGGATGGTTCATCCATGCAAGGGCTTCTCTCGTAAAGTTCAACTTCATCATAGGAGGCATGTGATGTACGCCTTCGAAAAATAATAAGTGGGTTCCTTTGGGATCCAACTCTTCTCTGAGGTGCCCACGCTTTTCTGCATGGTGGATGGTTAATCCATACAGGGCTTCTCCCATGACATTCAATTTCATTACAGGAGACATGTAATGTACACCTTCGAGAAATAAGGAAGTGGTTTCCTTTGGGATCCAACTCTTTTTCGAAGCACCCATGCTTCTCTGCATAGTGGATGGTTCACCCATATAGAGGTTTCTCCCATGACGTTCAACTTCATCATGGGAGACATGTTGCTTGAGAAGTTTTTGGACAAAACACACTTTATTGCATTAATGGAAATCTTTCAGCTAAACGGAACGTGCTCATTGGTAGTATATTCTTAGGTGCTCTAATTTCCATGGATGAGGTTGTGCGTTCCATCTAAATCTTTTATTCTGTAAGTATCAGGTCGTAATTCTTCGTTGATGCGATATAGGCCTTCCCAGTGGGACCTAATGTTCCCACTCCCTGCTCGTTAGAGAAAATAAAGACCAGATTGTTTATGCGGAATGACTTTTTTCATCTTTGTATTATAGTATCAAGTCGTTTTTTATTGGTAAATGGCCAACTTCATTTGAGATTCATTCCTCCTTTCATCAAGAAAATTGAGCTCACATCTTCTCAGTCAGTTATTAAATATCTCATTAAAGTATATTTGATGAGGAGAAGGTAGTCCAACCTCCACTGGACTCACTGCCTCAGTACCATAAGTCATGGAGAATGGGGTTTCCTCTGTGGCAATTCGGCTAGTGGTCTAGATTACCTACAATACCTAGGGTAGTTCATTAAGCCAAACTTCCTTTGAAGCAGTAAGCTTACTCTTGAGGGTGTGCTTAATTGTCTTGTTGGTAACCTCTACCTAACCATTAGCTTGGGAGTGATAAGGCGTAGAGAAGTGCTTCTTGATCCCAAGTTTTTCACATAGATCCCTGACCTTCTTGTTGTCAAATTTTCATCCATTTGATACGATCAACTTAGGGATACAAAACTGACATATGATATTCTTCACAAGAATTTGGAACTATTAGCTTCTGTGATTTAACCAAAGGCTCAGCTTCCACCCATTTAGTGAATTAGTCAATGACGATGACAGCGAAACTTGCATTACCTTTTCCTTTAGGTAAGGGGCCTATGAGGTTAATTATCCATTTGGTGAATGGCCAAGGGCTATATACCTCTATTAGCTCTTGAAGAGGTTGCCTTTGAAGGGTAGGAAAACGTTGCCATCGCATTTTAGTATAAATTGGAGTACATCTTTTTTCAATGTAGTTTAATATCGCCTTTGCACCTATCTTATAGAGCACATCAACTTGAAAAATGAAATGTGTAGCCTTCTTCTAACTTTCTGGCCATCTTCATTGTCATCAGGTTGGACTTAGTCCTTGAGGAAAACTATTATGGACTGTATCCACAAAGGTGTACCTTCTATCCATATCACTTCTTCCCCTTTAGTAGTGAGTGTCTAGGGAGGTGCTCAATGGACACTAGCATCAATAGTTCAGAATCCTTAATGCTAGCTAATTTTGATAGAGCGTTAGCATGTGCATACTCCATGTGTGAGATTTGCGCTAGTTCAAACTTTTCAAAAAATGGGAGAATGACCATGACTAGTTTGAGGTGAGGTATACGACCGTACCCTTCTATCCCTTACAGTAAAGCTGCCATTGACTTGGCTAACTACTAGCTAAGAATTGCTTTTAAAAAGTAGTCTCTTAGCATATATCTAATTTTCCAATTAAAGGCTGGCTATGAGAGTTCATACTCTGTCACATTAATGGTGGCCTTGAACTCGTACCTCACTACACCATTAAGTTTACGACATTCTAGGTTAATGAGAACCACGTCCGTTTTTTAGCCTATCTATCTAGATGAAGAGCTCCATGGGTTCCATAATTTTTTCCCTTTTGAGGATTTCGGGGAATTTTGCCACAAATTTAGCTATGTCTTGACCCATGATACAAGTTTTTACTTTAAAAACAATATCAAACTCATTGAGCTTCACAACCCACTTCATCAATCTCCCCAAGGCATCCGGGTTCTCATCTTACTTCAAACTAAAGGCATTAAAGTTTAAGCAGTTTGATTACTTGCTCGTCATTTGATTTTGATTAATTAAGGTCAATTATAGCTCTCAAAAGAGGAAGTAGACTCTTGATGAGCTCATTTCATATCGTGCACAAGAAGAAGAAAGTTTAAAGTAAAAGAGAACTCTATGTACTCACTTGCAAAGTACCTCTAAGGATAAGTTAAGATAAGGAAGCTTCATTTGGCTCCGCTTAAAAAAGATAATAAAAACCTTAAAAGGATAAATGATCTGACTTTACTTTTGTGAAAATTTAGGACATATAAAGAGGGACTAAACTAAATATCACACTTGGCATGTAAAGAAAAGTACACTTCTTACTTTAGTTTGTTCCAAGTTTGATTTAGTTTTAATACTTAGACATATTTGGTGGATAAGTTTCAGTGCCACTTCTCATATAAGTGTGTCTATGCGGGGTTGCCTCAAAGTCGAAAATTAATTGATGCTGAAAGATTCATCTATGTGGGCAATGGCGAATCAGTTAAAGTTAAAGCTATAAAGATTTTTAGGCTATCATTAAGACTAGTTATTTTTTGGATTTTAAAGAGACGGTACTATCTTTTAGACGAAATTTGATTTCTATTTCTACATTGAACAAATTTACCGCAAAAGGTCTTAAAAGGACACCGGTGTGGTGCCAGCCGAAGATCCTATGACGTTCAAGTTAGTAATGCTTATCAAGGATTCTAGGAATGCTAGACCAAAAGAAAGAAGTAACTTAGACTAAGTAGTTTTTTCTTATTTCTCGGAACGTAAGACTGACCACGAAATTTATAGCAGTAGGATAACCGTCTAGACAAGATTGACGAGGACTTTACGAGATTTTCTAATTGGTTGGAAATGAATTTGATAAGATCTATTCGGTTGAGATACCCAATCTATTTTTAAATAATTTTTACTTGATCTGGTTATATTATAGCGTGATTTATCTTGAAGATAAATTATCAGGGATTACAAATTGACCATGGGTCTTGGATCGTGTATTTGGCCGATTGACATAACAAACTGGGCCAAAAGATGGTGCTTTTATCAAGTGGACCTTAGTTTTTGACTTAGGTCGTTTGAGCTAATAGAACAATTTTTACCACTACAGTTTGTCCCCCACTCTTGTATATGAATTACACTCGAATGAAAGAATAATTCGGGCTTAAGATCGATCATACCATTTGTTGAGGGCGCACTTTGATCATAGGCCGGACCATCTGATCAAATAGTTTGAAGTGGTAGTAGAACTCATTATGGTGGTGGATGAAAATCATCCGACCAAAAAAAGTCATGTGATATTGTTGCAACCATAAAATTTTTTTGTGTGATCAGAAGCCATGTGACACATGGAAGAATTTGATACTACTTGTCGAACGATTTTTTATACTGATTTTTTACTTTTAAGTACTTCGATTTTAGGTACTGTATGACTTGAAAGCTGATCGAAATGACATATGGCTCGGAAGCCGCATGACGTATTTTCAAAAAAAATTCACACGACTGATCGAGGTTCGATTTTGAAAATCATACGCTCGAAAAATATATATATGTATGTCTTACGTAGAGCATAGTTAGCCAATAAATATGCCCATTCAAAAAGGAGAAATTGTCCATCCGTCTAGACCATGCGACTTGACTTCTAGAGAGTATTAATTGGTCGATAAATATATCTACTTCGAATGGAAAAATTACCGATTCGTCTAGGCCGTGCGACATGTTTTGTAGAGAGTATTAGTTTGCCAATAATATGTCCACTTCAAATGGAAAAATTACCGATCCATCTAGGCCATGCAACATGTCTTGTAGAGAGTACTAGTTGACCGATAAATATGTCCATCCAATGCACACATTTGGTTGATGATTTTGAACAAATTTGTGAATTTACGTAACCATCTCGTTTAGCATGCAAAATTCTCACTACTTAAAGGTTTGTCATTCATTTCTCAAGTAACTAGGGTAGTCTTCAAGGAGCCTTAAGGATTTTGGTGAGTTTCTCTCCTCCAACCTTTAGGTTCCTGCCTTTTTCTTGAGTGTTCTTCAAACGTTTTCTCAAGTTCTTCAATGGTTGCATTGATTTTGATTTGGCGTTTCTGGAGTTTGATCTATCATAGAGTGAGGTTGCTAATGAGTAGTTGTTTTTATGAAAAATGGATTGGAGTGATTATTGTGATGTTCTGTACGGGATTTCGACTGATCCTTTACCGATCAGAGGCGAGAGTAGGTCTAGTAAACCAGATGAAACTCCTTGCTAGACAATTATATTGATTTGGATTGTCCAGATGGCCAACATTAGCAGGGTTTGTTGGTGGTGGGATTTGCTCATCTTATACGATCGATCCAAAAAATACATGTATTACTATTGATCCGACCGACCCAGACCCTAGCGATGGCTATTCAAGGTACAGTTTTTATGAACATAACCATCCAAGCGCTAGTGATATCTTGTTCACTAAGAACATACTGAGCAAGCTGACTGTGAATGACTTGATAAGCATTCAGGATACCTATGGTATTCCATCATCTGTTTAACTTCTTTACCAAGGTAAAATGAAAGAGTTTCATGAAATGTCCCAAGCTGGACGTTTTTCTATAAGTTGCCATTTAAAGATGGCTTTCAATTTCCAATTCCTCACATGGTTGGGATGGTGCTAGAATATTGTGATATTGCACCTAGTCAACTCATGCCTAACTCCTGGCGATTGCTCTTGGCTCTCCAAGTTCAAATAGGTGGTACGATTTCTCATTTGGCATGTCGGAGCTGCTACACAATTATTTTCTAAGGGAGCATGACGGTGATAAAGGCCAATTTTCCATAAATGTAAGGAAAAATATCGATCGATTGATAACTGAACTTTTCTTGGGAGATAAAGGTTGGAAATGGTTTTATTTTCTTGCGTCAGGGGATTTGATTCAACAGGGAAATTACATTTTCCTTCAGCATGGTCGTGCGGTAAGCATCATAGATCGCTTACTCTCAACGTGCTTTACCGATTCAAGGTTCTTATTTCACTTTCTTGTAGGTCTTCACATCAACACATGGCTCGTCGAAGGCTTGTTTGTGAAAGAGCGAATTTCTAAGATCTTAGCAATACCTAAGGATCAAAGGGACTGCCAGTTCCTTCTATCTGCAGAGGTTCTTTCTTCTAGTAGCTTGTGGGATCATACTTCGAAGAACCATGAAGTATTCCTTCCAATTTCTAAAGACATAAAATCCCTATTATTATGATAAAGAGAGGTATGAAAATTCTTGGTAGTGATCTTCCTTTGATCGGTCTGCTTAACTCAATTGAACGTGAGATTGCAAATCAAATTATGTCAAGAGTGGTAGGGTCTTCGCTTGATGCTTTGGAAAGGAGAAAGGCAAAAGAAAAGTCAAAGAAGTTTTATCTTCTTATAATGCTAGCGATACTCCAGTTGGTGTTTAGATTAACATTAGTGTTATGTCTCAAACTAGCTAATTTTGGTATCATGTGTTTAGTTACTATATTTCCTGTATTACGTGCTTTTACACTAGGTATTTGAGTTGTGGATTTCAGAGAATAGGTTTAAGAAGAAAAGCAAGAGACTTCATGAAGTTTGGGTAGTTTAGATACAGTTTGATGAAACTTGGGTAGTTTAGATTTTTTTATTCCTCGACTTATTATATAGTTTTGTTATTGAATGCTAAAGAGGGAGTTTGTTAGGTTTTTAGTGTTGGGCGATTTTGTAGACAAAATGACTAATTTGTAACGTGTTGTAAAAGTCAAGGACTTAGGGTACAATTTATACAAGTTGGGATATGAGGTTTAGGGTTTGAGCATGAAAAGATGAAAGACACAGCGTCGCATTTTCGCTAGCCTATCGCTTGGACATTATTTGAGTGACAAAAATGGAATGGCTGTCGCCTGCTTGTCGTTAAGCTCTCGCTTAAGCGATGGTGTGTCACTCGCCTATTGTCGCTTCTCACTCGAGTGATAGGTCGATCCGAAAAATCCTAAATTCTGTTTTGAAGCATTTTTTCAACCCATTCAACCTGATTACCCTCTTCTATAAATACCCAAGCCTATGCACGAAAA
The DNA here is from genome assembly GCA_903798375.1 of Fraxinus sp. D2006-0159. NCBI lineage: Eukaryota > Viridiplantae > Streptophyta > Magnoliopsida > Lamiales > Oleaceae > Fraxinus > Fraxinus sp. D2006-0159. The sequence goes on from CAIGRQ010332418.1 coordinate 22,311, forward strand.
TTGTGGATGGTTGGTTATTATTCTTTTTCCTCATATCATTCTTTAGAGATCCAAGAACACATTCCTTCTTTGTGATTTATTCTTTTTAGTCTTGAAATCTTTCAACCACACTTTGGAAAAATATCAAATTGAAGAACACAAAAAGCCTACTTCCTAAACATCCTTAGAGAGGTACTTTCTCAGTTGAACTTCAGATGCTTCTGGAGGTTGAGAGATATTAGACTGCAAGCACAGGAAAAGCACACAAATTAAAGATTCTTGGAAGTCCACTTGGAAAAGACAATTGGAGAAGATCGAGAAACTGGAAGGAGACAGCAGACCTTGGAAGTTATAGGAAGTAGATCAAAAAGTCTAATGGAGTTCTCTAGACAGCATATAACTGTAGAAGATCAGAAAGCTAGTGGGTACAGTAGATCTTAAAGATTACAGGAATTACAACAGCGGGAACTAGTGAAATTTGCTAGGCTGGAAAAGGACTGTAATCCATATTTTCTATAGTGGAAGTAACTGGTTTGGTCTCGGAGTTTTACCCAGTTGGATTTCTCCATCATCAATATTGGTGTTATTTATTACTTTCTTATTGCAAGCTGCGTCAATTCAACCTAGGATAATTGGAATGTTTGTTTAACCATCTAGAAACAATTGAAAGTGATTTGATGCTTGTTAATTGTATAATTCCGGACATTAACCTCATAATTTTAGTTGTGAACGAAATTATTAATGCCACCTGAAATCGTCAAACCAGAATCACCAATAAAACTTCATTGCTTGAGATTCATCCACAATTATGAGTATTCAAGTCCATCACTATTTCTATCATCTGTATTTTATCTTTAACGATTGCCTGTCGTCGGCACCACCTAAATGTAGCCGCTAACAGTATGTGGACCTCTCATTCCGTACTTTTTGTCAATTAACTCACAAAATTGAGCTTCAATAACATACAAGTACAATGATAATAATTTGTAAATTCACTCGAAAGTCTTGAAGCAAGACAGTTAAAGGCATCTAGGGAAGAGTGAAAAACACAACTTTTCCAAGGCTTTTAAACCATTGGTACGAAAACAAGAATGTATTTGTGTTTAATGCATAAGATTAAAACAACAGAGACACGGAGAATGACTGGAGGTTAAAAAAGTGATAGGCTTGGGGTTTGAAAAAGGCTGAATATTTTTTTTCCAACTCTTTAAAGAGAAAGATAAATTTAACATAGCACCACTATTTTTCGCACTTGCTGATTCAGTTAACTTAACTCGTGTATCGAAGTAGCTTAAAGTAAAGTTTTAGCTTCATCAGCCCAGTGACATTGTGCAATATTGACATGCCCTAAAAATTAATAATAATAATAATAAATAAAATAAAAATAAAAATTATATATTGGTATTCAAGCTTCAATATTAGCAACGAGAGGTGCACCAAATGTATTAATAAGTTTTCTCATTCAAACGGTTCAAAAAAATAAATAAATACTAGAAATGACACTACCCCATTGATCACGTTAAATGTAAGGGTTAACCTTGCGAAGGTGATGCTTTTTGGCCACCCCAGCTATACAATCCAATGTACAATTATACCAGTAATTATCAAGAAATTAGTGTATTGATTTATATGAAGGAACTCCGCTTTGACTCTTCACCCTCAGCCACAACATCGCCTCCCTAGCTATATCATCCAATGTTCCATGCATTCATATCAAGGAATTAGTTTATTAATTGGGCTCTGGTACAAAACACCTTCTGAAATTGTAAACATAAGTATATGCTTTCTAGCTCTTGCCGTTCTATATTTCTATCCAACAACACTTCACGATTAGTCAAAGAAAGTAACATATTGAAACCAAAACGAAAGAAAACAAAACAATTCACGGCACATAATCATCGAAAGATTAAAAAATAAAAGAAAACAACAACACTTTGCTGCATGGCTCTAGGAATTGTTGTCTACCTTCTTTGGGTTGCTTACCTTTCTTCCTTTTAAATTTTTTGCTTCAGGCTGCTTAAGTATTAACACTATGTTTGCAGAAGTTAAAATTTTTAGTTCCCTAAGTTTTGCTACAGGGTCTATAAGACTATTATTTACAATGACTTTTTCTTTAGATGATCCAATTGTCCTTTGCTTCTGGACAAGGTGCTGGTATATATGATGTGGCATAGTTACAAAATTATTAAGACTATATAGTGTTTTACATGTGTTAGACTGGTCAATAGCATGTAAATGTTCACTTGAACATAATTTCTTTTTTTTTTTTAAAAAAGTTGAACCCCAATCTTGAGGGCTCCCACCGCCCCGCTCTTAAAGCATCGTGGAGGAGGTAAATCACAGGATGTGTCTCAACAGGCCAGGGTACAGAGCTGCCATACTAGTGTCCACAAAGATTCCAATTCCAAATCTTGTTAGAGGTAGGAATCGAACCCTCGCACTGCGGCTGTCAGCTCAGTTGAGACTACCTCACTCCTATCCTTTGCACTACTAATCTATGCCCCGGGGGCAACATATTTTTATTTTAGATAGATAGATTGTTGAATATGATTTATTGTTCATGGTTGCAAAACACCATCAATTAGATTTTGCAATGCACCTAGGAACATTGTTCAGCATTTTGTTTTGAAGTAAGAACCCGCAGCTGCTACTCGTGAGTGCGAACTGGTTAAATTTCGTTCTATGTACAGTAGCCCGCAAACCACTCATGAGAGATAAACTGTACTAGGCAAGTCCGGTGTGACGGGTTCAATCGATGAAGTGTTGCAGGGTATTGGAACTCGTGACCTTCGATTTTCGTGTTCACTTGCTCCGCCAACTTGACCACCCTTGACGTGTATTGTTTAGCATTTATTGTATGTGTGTCAAGGAACTAATTCTTTAAGAATAAGGAAGGTCTATTTTCAATTCCACAAGATAGTATAGTCTGACTATAATTTATGATTGTAGTAATGCTGCTATGCTGTCGGCAAAATTACTAAGCTAGATAACAAATCATCAAGAAAAAGTTTGTAAGTGAAGGAAATTTCGTTCACCCATTATATGGTATATAGTTTAAGAGAGCATACAGGAATGCGCATATCATAGTCGAAGGAGTGCAAGTATAAGCACAACTCTGAATTATTTCCAAACGAAAATTGATTAGTTGTTAGACATGGAAAGAATCTATATTGACCAGTTGTGGACCAATTGTATAATGACAAAATTTATTTTCATTTGATTATCTGATGATAACTTAATCCTCACTATTATTTTAGTAATTTATTACTTTGTAGTTAAAATGGAATTTGGGATAAACTAGGTTAGGACAATAAACAGTGAAAATTGTTATATATGAAATACAAATAATGAAAACATTTTAAGAATGTGAATTTAGCTGCGAACTTTAAGGTTAAACTAAAATTCAGAAAGATTTTTGTTATGAAAATATAATTGATGTTTGTGATAAGGCACCAGAAGAGATACTATATCTTCCCATTTGGATTTTGAATGATATTCATCCTAATATGCTAAATAAACAAATTATTATGACAGGGGTAGAATTACAGTTTATATCCCAAACTGAATGGGTCGTTAAATTTTATACAGTTACAGTGGAAGATTCGAATTGAAATAAATTCAGTTTTGCATCCTATTTGAGCAAATTCAATGAAGCTCAATGTTCTCTATTTAAAAAGTAAATGGAGCATAATGTTGGAGGAAAGAGAGATTTAGAAACTTGATTTGGCTAAGGCTTGAGA